>VNJR01003038.1:382060-442082 GCA_008042585.1 Drosophila punjabiensis | reverse complement strand
TAAGGTCACTGTGCTTTACTGTCTTCAGCGTATGGTTTGGGTGGTACTCTGTATTCGGATGTCGACGGACAATTGTCTTGATCCTTTTCCACCAAAAAAAAACAGTTTGAACTCATCTACCCAAAGGAAATTACGCCATTTGGATAGTGGGCAGTTCAAGTGGCTTTTGTCGAAATCCAACCTGTCTTTTATATGCCTTTTACCAAGTAATGGCACCTTTTGTGGACTTCGTGCATTAAAATTTTTCTCTACAAGTCGCCGGCGAATGATCACATCACTGATCATCAAGCTTATCTCCTCCTTTATATCCCTAGAGGGTCCAAAAGGATACCCTTTGCTGAAGCGTACTATGCGTCGGTCGTCTGAAATTGCGGTTTTTCGAACCCCCCCTCGTTTTTTCGGACTTTTGATGTTATTTTATGACATTAGAAACCATCTTGGCCAAACATTGTAAAAAATTTTGAATTTCTTTATGTTTTGCCCTACTTTCTAAGCCGAATAATCTCTTCCCTTTCTCTATTGGGACAGTGAGGTCCTTTACCTACTAAAACATTTTTACTACGACATTTTTTGTGCAGTATTGGTGTATTGTCGTATAAACTATAATAACGAACTTAATTAAACTCATTTTTTACAAAATAACAACAAATTTCGTCATTTTTCGAGAAACAAAACCAAAAACTGCTATTTCAGTGAACAGGCAAAACGAGTGACACAATTGAAAAAATATCTGGATATCACAAAAATAGAGCTAATCTAACGGAACTTTTTCTGGTTTCTCATCTCTATGTTCCATTTTATAAAAACAATATGGAATAAATCACCTAACCAAAAGGAGTATGCAAAAAAACCCTTTTAAAGTTGTTCTTCGGTCGCACTGCTATTTCAATGAACACAGCTGTATTTATTTATATATTAGTTTACTTGTTTATAAAATCCCATAAATAACGCAATATATCATCTCTCTCGTTTAGCGTTTCATTAGTTTCTAGCTTTCGCTAAAAGTCCATGGGAATTCAACAATGGGAATCCGCAACTAATTCCAGTTGCTTTTTCGCAATTTTAGCCTGACCCAAAAAAAATCGATAAATGGCCTAGCGCTTTTGAGGGCTAAAAGGGGTCTGCCCGAGGGGTTTGCGAGAGGGGCTCTGAGTGGTGAGGGGGAGGGGGAGGCTCACCGGAAGGTGTGAGAAATAACAAGCTGCTGGTTAAGCCACTCGTACTGTTGTTTTTTCAGCGTATTGAACACGTAGGCGTCAACGGGGTTGACAAAAAAGCAAAGACCAACAAGGAAACCGGGGGATGTACACAAGAAGAAATATCATGAGGATAGTTAAAGGATCGATAAACTTCTTTAAAGGATTTCAGTGAATGATACGGATCTTGATACTACATCAAGTAATACTTTTTTGATTAAAAATAATAATTTTTAACACTTGAACTTCAGTTAAATTCAAAATGTTAAGGAAACTAAATTGTTTTTAACGTACTCGTTAATTTTAACAGTCAGTTAATCAAGTGACAGCTTAATAAGGTTTTGAGAAAACGAAAAAAATGAAATCTAACAGTTTTCTTTGTTCCTATTCCTATTTGAAACTTTTAAATATTGCGAAAAACTAATTGTTTTAGCGGCTTGCTAAGGTGGTCGTTAATTTTAACAGACAGTTTATCAAACCGGAGCTTAATTTCATTTTAATAAATTTTTGATAAGTAAATCTAAACGATTTCTCTGTTTCCAATTCTTTTCGAATAAAAATCATTCTAAATTTCCGTTTTGTAACCTCAAAATTTCTTCATAACACTGTTTTCAATTTCATTTCCCAAATTAAATTAATAAAATATCCCCAATTTTTGTCTTCGTGTTGCAGACAAAACACCTGACAATGCCGCAAGGGCGAGGAGGGAGGGAAACCGGAAAGGCAGAGAGGGAGGTTGCCTCGAGAGGGATGGCAGCAGGCAGGCAGACAGGAAGCCCGTGAGGAAGGAAGCTCGTTCCTGCCGCTGCGGCAAAGGAAGTGGTTAAAACAATATGGTGGCAGAAAGCAACAAAAAAATAAAAAGATAGTGCTGGAGTGGCACACCAGCAGCAGCAGCAGCAGCAACATCGTGAATGTACCGTAACAGTGGTTGTTGCTGCTGCCGCTGCAGTTGCAGTTGCAGTGGTTGCTGCAGTTGCTGGTGTGCCAATTCTAAGCGTTGCATTGGCAACAGTCGCGCTTCGCCGGTTTCACAACTGAACTCTCAGCTGCTGCTGCTGCTGCTTCTGCTGCTGCTTCTGCTGCTGCTGCATTGCGCGTAATCAGTGAAGCAACAAACCGTGGCAGCTAGCTGCAATAGCAACAATAACCCGCCAACAACAGCAATGGTTGGTTAGTAGTTGTTGCCGAGGAAAAACTTGAATGCCGTTTTTTTCGCAGTGAATGACACAGTTTCACACAGAGTCGAGAAAACCACACTAAGACACACGCACACTGGCACTTCTTTTTTCTTTTCTTTTCTTTTTTTTGGGAACCACTTCGTTTTCTTACATTTTTGTTGCCTGTTTTTAATTCTTTAATTTTTAATATTCACTTTGTTTTGCTAGCATAGCATTTCACGCGTTTCGCTAATGTTGCGACTGCTGCTACGTTTTTAACTGCGCCACGCTGTGAGGTTGCAACCGACGGCGGCGCCTCGAAAAACAATGTCAAATGACGCGGCGGACAACAACAACGATCGACCTGCTCGACGACAGCTCAATCGACCAAGCGAGCCAAAGGAAATTTCTACACTGAGCCAAGTCTGCCGTCTTTTGACTGACTGCTGCTTCGTCGGCTGGCAACAAGCACAACCACACTCGCACACACACACACGCACACACACACCTAGTGGCAGCTGAGAGCACAAACAACGAAGCAGAGCGGCGGCACACAGTAAAGATGAAGTGGTTGCTATTGCTGACGCTGACTGCCCCCCGTTGTTGAGGTTGCTGCTTGGTCAGTGTGGCCGAGTCAGCTTTTTTCCAGTCATTTAAAGTTTTATTTTTATAAGTAAATTGATGTTAAATTTTACGATAAGCTGTAAGTGAAAATTCAGGATTGCTTTTAGATAAAATAAAATTGTTGCAACTAATTTCTTTAATTAAAAAAAATATATATATCTTTAGTTTGTTTAGAAAACATAGCTGAAAATATGTGTAAGTGTGACCAGTTTGAACAATTTTCTTGAATTTATTTGGTCACACAATTTTCTAAACGAAATATATCGCATTTTCGCTTACAAAAACTTTTGAAACCGATTTTCTTTTAGGTAAGTACTACACTTAGGGAATATTTTGCAAAAAGCAGGAAGTGAGAATTCATTGATTTAAAAATTATTGATCATTTTTCGCTAAAATAAGAATCTATTACTAATTTTAATTTTAATATTTTTGAAATAAGTATAGACCTTTTCTTCCGCGTCTGCAAATTTCTTAATCAGCATAAGATGGCAGCATAGCTGCTGTATTCCCAAATGCAAAAATTTGCAAAAATGTCTATACATAAGAATGTATATTTCAGGTTTGTAACAAAATTAAAAAAAATCCTAATGAACAAAAATCATAATGAACAAAAATTAAAAAAAAAGTAGTAAAAGTTACCAGATTTAACTACTTAATTTCTAAAGTGGCAACACTGCTGCTGCTCTACGCACACAATGGCAACATTTGTTCTCCCTCGGCAGCAGCAGCTGAGCGAGAGCGGTGAGAGTACGTGTTTTGAATACAAACAGCAGACACGCATTTGTTAGTGTGTTTCGACCACTTGTTTGACTACTTTTGGCTCTTGCGCTCTCTCTGTGTGGCTCTCTGGCATCAGCTGAGAGCTCATGTGTTGATGCTTCAGCAGCTGACAGCAATGGCGTTGCCAGACTATCAAGAAATGAGATTACTGTAAAAATAGTAGTAGAAATAGTAGTTTAAAATGGAAAATAGAAAATAGTAGTGGAAATTATACTGCCTTTTCTTGAGAGCTCAATTAGGGAGGCAGAAAAGGCAACATTTTTGAGTCTGTGCTTAAGTCTTAATATTTGTTTCTTTTTTTTTAAGAGTTAACCTTATTATCACGTAATACAAGGATATTTTATATTTAGACTGTCCGAAGTTCCCTTTTTTACCAATTTCCTCCTAAATTTTTCCACAGCAGAGTCGAGATTCCAGGATTAATCCTAGTTCATTTTTGGATAATAATTAACCGAATTTAATTTCAATATTTCCTTTAAAATGTAATTTAATCATTAACCTTTGGATTACCTGGCACTTGGTACGAGCTCCTCTTTTACAGAAATCCCCAAAAAATTGTACTGAACCAGTTTTACTCACCTGAAAGAAAAGGAAACAGAAAATTGATTAAAAAGACGTTAAAACTTGTTAACTTCAAAAAGGTAGGAGGACCTCCAGCAAGTTCTTATCAATGAGTTGGACCCCAAACCCGCATAAAATGTTCGACATGCACCACCTCCCCGGGGCACAATTATCACGCTCTTTTGGAGAGGAAGGAAAATAAAATGGGAAAATCAAATAGAACCTCGAAGAAGTGGAAGGAAAACGAAGAACACAGGAACTGCATTTGATGCCCTGACTTACACAGAATCTAGTCCCGAATAAGAAAACAAAAAAAAAAACACCTAAATGCCGCGTCATTCACAACAAATAAGGTTGAAAACAGGAACAACAGAGCACTGAGAGAAATTTTTTATTAATTGGTGTTTTTAAGATTTTCCAATAATTATTGAAAATTATTTAAAAACCAAAACTTAGAGGTGCGAAAAAATGTGTGTCCAAAATGTAAGTTATTTTTAAATTCAAGGAGTTTAGTTCGGAATTTTCTTTAGCTGATTTGGGAGTATTTTTCCAAGTGTATCTCCCAGCAGCTGCCATACAAAAAAAGCAGTAGAATAGGTGAGAAGCGGATAGAGTCAAGCAGGAATCTTGGCAGCGTTGCAAGAACAACAAGGCACCTGTGACCGCCCGCAATGCAACTCAGAGGCAACGGCGGCAAGTTCATTTGCACCACATCAAATTTTACTCAACAAATATAATGCACACACGGGGAGCGGACTAATGGAACATCTGAGCCGGGTCTTTCTCTCTCTCTATCTATATCTCCTTCTGTACACACAGATATATATCTATATATATATAGATGTGTTACCTTATTTTCTTTGGGCCATTCGCTGCCTCTCTTTCTGGCTGAGAGGTGCAATTGCAACTGCAACGCTTGGCTGCTTTCTAGCGGCTCAACTACTGCTGCCATTATTTGAATTGCTTTGTTCCCATTACTTATTGCAGCGACTGTTTCGGATCGCGATCTTTTGGATTATAGATATTGCGGCAAGAGTATAGAAAGAAAAAAAATGCCAAAATAAAACCGAGTCCGAGTAGAAATGGTAAACAAGGGTCAGGGGTCAACATGTGTAATTAGATGTCCGATATTCATGGCATGTCTCGGTTAATGTTCCTTCTTCAATTGCCTAAAGAAAAATATATATTTTGTGTTTTGTCACATAGTTGTAAACATTCTCAAGTGACAGTCGTAAATAACATTCTCAAGTGGGTGGGTTTTTTTTTAAAGCTACCTGATCTGCTCAAATAAATGTGAAAGTGCAGAAAACTAATTTAATTTATTGCCTAGAAATATTCTTACAAAAATATATTATGTGTAAATGTAATAAATCATTTCTACAATCCTTAAAATTCTATATTTAATATTATAAAGTCTGGTTTTAAACAAACTCACATAGTTCTTAATTCCCTGCAGTTACCTTATAAAGCTCGTAGATATAGCCTTACACTATCTCCGATTTTAAGTCCTTCTACGTTGTCATTTGATTTATGAAGCGATCTTTATTTATCCTTTTGCTCCCAATAAAAGGAGGACAAGTCAACTGAATTGGCCCCATAAATATGACAGTAATAAAGAGTGGCTCGAATGGACTATAAAAGTCCCAAAACAGTGCACAAGTTTACATGTCATATGGGTAAGCTGTTCCTGTTATATACTATATAATTCACAGTACAATGTACTTGAAGGAGATAACCTTTTTCCGATATACTACCAACATTAATTTCAAAGTTAATAAATCCAAAATTCACAATACAATGTACTTTAAACTTCTTAACTTCTTTTCCAATAAACTACTAACATGAATATAAAAGTTAATAAATTCAAAAGGTTCAAAGTGGAGCTGAAATCTTTCTTATTTATTTATTACTTTTAAAATATATTAACGATTAAAGGTTTAAAGTCTATAATCAATAGTTCTTATATTTTTTAAAATATATTAACATTAGCTTGCAAATTTGTCTAGTTAGATATTAATTTTGTAATATATCTCATGTGACGAGATATTAAGCCAAATATTTAATTGTAGATCTGTAAGGCTTTTAACATTAACTTGCTAATTAAATATATTTGTCTCTTTTTATTGGAAAGTTTATAAATTAATATTATTTGTTACTTTTTACTTGATAAAACAATATATATATATATTGGAAAGTTGATGATATTTTTCCAATATTATTTACCTGTAACTCTAACCGTTATGATTGTTTATCAATCGTAATATTTGATTTATGATAGTTTGTTTTTCACCTCCAACTTCCCAACTTAATTGCAAAGTGAAAGAGTTAAGGAGATCGTTTCCTGGTGCTCGAGAAAAATAATAAACAAACAAAACAAAACTAACACAACTAACTGGAAAAGTGTTTAAAGAAAATAATAATTTTTCTATAACACTCTAACACTTGATACAGAGAGGAAAAAATGTTTAGCTTTCAATTTAATCCAATAAACTCAATTAAAAAAATTTTAAATGTCTAAAAACAAATCACGATAATAAGATTTTATGATAACAAATCATGATAAAGACAAATCATGATAATGACAAATCATGATAATGACAAATCATGATAATGACAAATCATGATAATGATTTGATACAGATACAATTTAATCCAATAGTAAACTAAAAAAAGGAATACAAAAATTTCAAATGTCTAAAAACAAATCACGATAATGCGATTTTATGATAATGACTAATCATGATAATGAGATTTCTTTGTAGAGATTTAACATGTTCATCGTAAAATATTTTATAGACCCAATTTTAAGACAAATTTAAGACAAATATACCAGACTCTGAAACGCTATAATGGATTTTAAACAATTCTTAATTTTCTATGCTCAATTTTGGCATATTTTTCATTAAATAAACCGCCTTAAAAGAACACTTAAATTTCTCTCTGTGCACGCGCTGTTCACTGTGATTTGTTTTTATTGCCGCCGTGCCTGAGATGCTGTTGTTGTTGTTGTTTTTGTCCGCTTATTTCTACGTTTCTAGTTTTGCTTGGGGCGACTTTAGGGGGTGTGAGTGTGTGTGATGGGGCCAGGAGGGGCCATAAGGGGGGCGGCAGCAGTTCCGTTTAGTCGGTCACGCCACCACATAAATAAGACGGAACAACAAAGCGTATCAAGATGTTGTTTTTGTTGCTGCTGCTTCCAGCGTTACTGTAGTTACTGTGCTGCTGCTGCTGCTGTTGTTGTTGCTAGTGTGTCAGCGGCTGCTGCTGCTGCTGCTGCGGATTTTGTTGCTGCCTCTGTTGCGGGTCATGCGCAGTGGCAATGACGTCAGAGGTAGCCATCAAATTAGGAAATGCGCAAAAAAAACAAAAATAATAATAAATAAAAAACAGAAACATATCCACAAAAAAAGAAGGAAACAAAACAATGAATTTAAATGAGCGCCACATAAATGCAGACAAATACGCATAAACGTACAGCTATGGTTAAAGTTTTAGAGATTTAATCCGGGGCTTAATAATATATAAATAAATACAGAAACAGATGCGGACACACAGTTGATACTTGTTATACCCTCTTTCTGGGTATTATAGTTTTAGTAAGAAGTGTACAATCTAGTAAAAGAATCATTTCTGATATTCTTGATCAGTATCAACACCCGAATCGATCTAGATATGAACGCTAAAAACAAAATTTACTCAACCTCCTCAAAACTTTAAATTGTCAAATAATTAAAATTCTCAAAAATTAACAAAAATGGAATTAAATAAATAGAACTTGGTATGCATATTTAATAATCGTATAAAAAGTAATACAAAACAGCTTCTTGATAAAAAGTATTAATTTTTTTTGCTAATATTGGATATTTAAACTTTGTTTTCACCACAAAAATTATAGCGATAAATATCGATTTAAAGGTCTTCTAAAAGGTAAAAAAATAAGTCTATATATTCATATTCACCATTCCCCTTATAATTAATAACTAAACTAAAATATTTAAAGTATGAAAAATAAACCAAGATAATTTCATTTATTTTTTTTTTTTATTTATTATAATTTAGAACTAAAACATTGTAAATTCGAACAAAAAAATATACCATTTTTAAAACAAGATATTTTAATATCTCTCTCAATTTTTTTAAGTCACTTCAAAAATTCAAGCACTTAAAGTTACACAAATTACGTATAATATTTTAACTGTTAATTATTGTAGAATTAACTGATCTTATATGTACATACATATGTGTACATATAATGTTCCCTTTTTAATTTTTAAGCTGAATAAGATAACAAATTACCTTGGGAATATTTTTTTCCCCATTTCGATAAACTATATTCTAGATTAGTGCCCTCATCTGTGCTTTTCAATGTGCGTCTCGGACTTGGCGCTGTGTGATTTATGTGTCGCCATCCAGCGAAAGGGGGCGTGTGTGTAAATCGCGCCAGGGGCTGGTTAGAGCTCGAGGTTAATGCAAAAACTGCACAGATATGTGCAAACATATCTATGTATATATATATCTATATATATACATATGCAACACTCGTCTGGAGGTGTGAATCAGCATCGAGCCCCCGCCCCTCCGGACATCGCAGGGGTTTCTCCGTGCAACATGGAAGCAGAAACCCTACAAAGACTCCCCCAAAGCAGACCAAGGAAAACTGCGCCGCAAATTTAATAAATTTCCAAGAAGACGGGGAGGGAGGGGTTGAAGTCAGCAAGGCAGGGAAATCCAATAACAACAAAAAAAAATATATATAAATAAATAAACGAAAAACAGCGATAGGCAGACGCAATAATCAGCTGTTCGAGAGCAACTCAGAGAGAAAGAGAGAGAGAGATAAGAGGGAGAGAAAGATGGAGAGTCTCGCAGAGATGGGGTGAAAGTGTGGCAATCTCATTCACTCAACCACTAGCTTCGCCTTGGAAAATGTTCCCTAAACGACGGCCAAAAAGAAACGACGCAATTTTCGCGAATTTTCCAGGGCTTTGAAGCCAATTAGGGGGAGCTGAAGATAAAAGGAAACTATAAAGCTTAGCACGGTTTTTCGGTTATTTTTTTCAACCCATTAACCGGAATAAATATTTGCGATTCCTATGAATGCTTTCACGTTTATATATTTAGCAGTAAAGGCTTTTTCCTTTTTATATTTGGAACACAAACGTATTCTGCAACGTCATTTGCAAAAAAACACCCTTTAATCAGATATTTCAAATTGAAGTTTTAAAGAGTCCTTGTTTAAATCTAATAAATATTTCATTACTAAGAAGTGGGTTTTCTTTAACAACCAAGTTATCGGCTTATGTTGTGTTAAAGTTAGCGATAGTCTCTGAATAATTGATTATTAAGTTCAACAACTTCATTAAAAGACCCTTTTACTTCATAATGGAATTTTTAATATGACACTCTACAAATTTGCACTGATTTTAAATTAGGAACATCGGACAACCTAGAAATCCTTATAAATATCCTTATTTGTGACCTCTTAAAAGAAGGACAATCTTTTATACGGATATCTTATTTAAAAACTAACAATTAAGGTGTCATAACTAAACTATGTCTTTAATAATCTATCGTATTTTTATTTCACCATTTTTCTAAGACAATACTGACATTTTCCTTAGAGAAAATAAATTCACTTATGAATATATGATAAAATAAAGAACTTTTCACTATTAAAGCTCAGAAAAGTTAGTAATTAATGAAATATTCGTGACCCACAGCACTAAAATTATTATGAGATCTTGTAGAATTACATAGATCAAAGTCATAGAACCCTTTCTGCTATATTTAACAAGTAGCCTAAAGGTCTTAGTCGTTTTGGCTTAGCTTATTGAAATAAGGAATTTATTCCTCTTTTATCTATCTTATTATATTTTAATAAAAATAAATAAATAATTATTTAACGAGCTATAGGTTATAAGTATTCAGTTTCGTTAAAACCCCTTAACAAAATCCAACTAAACCTTCCTCTTACCGACAGAAGCACGTGACCGTCTCCTCGACGTCCAATGGTAGCGACAGCTGTGTTGCTGCCCCAGCTCCCGTTCCAGCTGCTCCACCGCTACCACCACCGCCTCCTGTTGCGGCACCACCACTACTTGCACCTGCACCTGAGGCATTCCCCTTGCCACCCTGCTGACCATTGGCATTCTGTCGGGGAACCGCCCGTCCAGGAATGTGACGCGACGACGCGTGCAGGAAGGTGGCAGCGAAAGTGGACGAAAGCGAGGAATGCGAAGCCGAAGTCCGGGGCGTGGAAGCGGTGGGTGTTTGTGGGGCTGTGGATGAACCGTCGCCGGCATCCGCCAGAGGAACCGAGGAGTAGCGGACAAGGATGGCGCGGCTGACACGATTGCCGCCCGTGAGATTCGAGATGGCCCAGTTCATGGCCTCGCTACGGACGGACTTGAGGTACGGACTTGGGGAACTGACCGCTACCGACGCTCGAGTGCAACTGAGCTGCTGGCTGGGGCTGGAAACCCTAGAAACCCACCCAGAAAGGGGTGGTGGTGGTGATGGTGCAACCTTCTTAAATATACACAATCTTGGGCCTGCAAAAAAATTGATTTTGTCTAGTGATTTGAGCCACGCCCCATTGCCTCTGTCAATCAATGGATTTTTCACTAGAAAGTGGCTGTTGCCATTTATGTATATTTGTTTGTATGGGATCCCCCTTTCCCTTGCATTTGTTTTACCCCATTTGTGTTTTTTTTTTTTTTTTTAGTTGCATTTTGTTTCCCTTTTGTTTCCCTGCTGTTGCACCCTGCTCTGGGCCTGGCTTGCCGGCTAATTCAATTAGAGTTGTACTAAGTGCGCTTCAAGGCTGTCGGAATGCACACGCCGCCATCGGAACAGCGAGGGTTGCTAATGAGGTATTACTGCCTTTGAAATTCTTGCCACATTTCTAGAGAAAAATTCAATTTAATTATAGTAAAGTATGAGGAAAACTGAACTAACTTGGTTAAGATCAAGAAATAATAATAATAACTTGAAATTTAATAAAAAAGTTATAAGTTATGAGCCCAACTAAACCTTTTTTTAAACTTTAACTTAGAAAGGTTCTATTGTCTAAGTCTTACTTCCCACAAAACAACTCAAAATTCAAGAAAAATATATTTACAAGCTTAAAAACTAAACAAAAATATTTGAGTTAAGAGCCTTAAGAAACATTTTTTGAATCTTTAATCCTTAAAGAATGGTTCAAACTTCTTTGCTTATTTTCTTATAAAACAACTCAAAAGATCCCTTACCTCGTCAGGACTTGGCTTTAACCCCTCCTTAAACCCTTGAACCTTCTTCCATAACAATTCCCAATTAAATATTAATCTTTATTTACCTAAATAAACGTAAAGCACCCCTTGGCCTCGAGTGTATACATATTTCTCCCAGTGGACGTAAAAGCCCGCTTTGCTGGCGCAAGGGGAAAAAAATCGATAGCCTTTCTCTTGCCACATTTTTAATTGTTTTGCCAGCTCTAATGAAAGCCCGCTCCAATGGAGGGCGATGACGTCCAGCCCAGTCCACCGGGCCACCCAAAAAAAAGTGGCACCCTTCCCCCCTTCCACCCTTTTCCCAGATATCTCCGCACTCGTATGATGTTGTCGTCGTCCTCCGCTTGGCAGAGCCATCAACTGATGTGTGTACTTTTCCCCTTTTTTTTTTTTGGCGTATGGGGTGTGACATGTGACACAATTTGTTTGTTCTTTGTTGTTTTTTTGTTTTTTTTTCGTGTGTTCCTTTGCCTATTTGGATGCTGTGTGACAGTCCACAAAAGATTGGCCCTGTGTCTGTGCGCCCGTATATACATACATAGGTTTATATAGTATATGGCGTATATAGCTTTTACTAACGACTTTACCATCTGGCTTTGTAGGGAAAAAAATAAACACAAACACACACGTAAAGCATCAAATTGTCAGTGGGTTGTGCGGACTTAATTTGTCCAACGGACCAGGGAAGCCATTCATTAAAACCCTCCAGCCTCGATGTCTGTTTCTAATCAACTCGATTTCCGCATTTTGCCACCGCTCAATTTGTCTATTTAATCACTAAATTGTACTTAATTGCTTTTCTTCTGAAACTTTGTCCCTTTTAACATATATAGTATGTAATTTTGGGTAGTTTTCAAACAGGTATGTCTGTATATAGGGTACAAGTCAACGGTTTACAACCCTTAAATCCGTGCTTAACACTGTCGATTCGGGATTAAGGGTCTGAACTCAATGACAAAAGGTCTATGCTTGACCGGTTGTCGGGAAAATAATTAGCGAAAGGACTTGACGAGGCTAATAGAATTTTAAGGGCGGGCAATAAACAAATCCCGACGCAGAGTCTGGAATTAAAAGGGCCTAGAGCTTAGGATTTATAGAGGATGAAATAAGACTATAGAAGGCAGTAGTGTAATACAATTTAATTGAAATATGGTTTAAAGTTAAATATTTTATAGACTAGTGATGAGGTTACATGGAAGGTTGAACAATTCTTATACTTATTTGAACTTCCTTTGGTAACATCTTTGCCTAGTCTCTGTTTATTAGAAATTTATAAGAAATCAAATTTTATGTTTAAAGCAATTATGTATAAATTATTCCCAAAATGTCTGGGAAATATGAAAAAGTTAAGGGTTGGAAGTTTATTCTCAAGAGAGAATTCAGAGGGTATACTTTATTTATTGTCTATCAAGAAGGTATCTACCTTCTTTCTAGTAGGAAGTTTCTACCTAACCCTTTATCTTATGCAACCCTTTCTGACATTTGGGTATCTTTGCCTAAAGATTTTGGGTCTTTTTTTTAATTGTCTAAACGATTTTTTGCTTAAAGGTTTAAAGGTCAAGCTGTCATATTAAATAGTGGATGAGAACCATGATATGGGAACTTCTTGAGAATCATAAAATTCCAAAAATGCAAGTAGCACCCAAATCTTTGTTAATAGTTTATTTATTTGAAATGGATTTACAAATAATAAAATAATTGGGGATTCCGAGATCTTTTATTTATATAATAAATAAAAAATAAATATTAAAAAATTAACTAAATAAAAAAGAAAAGTAATTTTTTAAGTATGCATCATTATATTATTTTATTACTTTGTTTGTATGCCAATTTAAAAGCGTCTTTACTGGAAACTCAAGTGTGGTAATGAAATTGGCAAGTTCATTAAACCTGCTGGCTATCTGTAGAATTCCGTCCCTGCTTGGAGGCATAAACAAAAGGCGAAAGGCAAAGCAGAGAGAACGATGCAGTGGAGAAGAAGTGGCGGAGAAGCGACGAAGATGGGCACAAAAATAAACGCAACGCAATCAAAGTGCAGCGATGGCCTTGCGACTCCGATTCGTGGGAAGAAGAAGAAGGCGATCACAAGCACACATACACACACACACGCATGATGCATTCCAGGGGCGGATGCAGAAGGTATTAAAAGGGGGCGGGCTTTAAGAAATATTTAATTTTTTTTTAAACTACATTTTTTGACAGTTTTTTATTAATAATTATAATGAATAAAAGTAAAACTGAAATATTTTTATACGAAATATATGTTTTCTTGTTAGTTATGTCAGTGATATCAGTTACATTACTTAATTGTTATTTAACCAAAGTAAACAAGGTTTCTTTTACCACAGAGCTCCCCCCCTGAAGAAGCCACTGAGGCACACACACATACATACACATATTCGTGTTTCGAATTTCTGATGGAGTTCAGTGTGTAAGTAAATCAAAACACTTGCGGCTTGGTAACCAGATTTGAGAAATCGATAAAATGCCCATTGATTTTTTTTTCTTCAACGCCGCCAATCACAACAAAGAAATGTCCCTACGAAAAAAAAGGTACCAAAGGTTCTTCGATGAATTTCTTTCACAACAACAAAATTAGTCTTAGTTTCATAAGGGTTAACTTGCAGGGTATTTCCGTGGTCTACTCCTGTGGGAGACACGACGAAAAAAGAAATTTCTGTCGGCGAAAATGCGAAACGAGGCCAATTGGCAAAAGGCCAAATGGCGACGAAAAAGAGTAAGCAGACGAGAAGAGAAAGAAACAAAAAAAAAAACAGAGGACACAAAAGACACACAGAGCCGAAACGAGACGAAGGAGACCCACCAAGTGGCCAACAAATGTACCCCACATATATATTTTTAGGGAAAAACTTTGCATTTGGGGGACATTTTCCTGAGATTTTACATTATGCTGCGGGATTTTGCGGTCTAGTTTTGTAAAATATCTACTCACCCCATCAGCCAATCGACCGTGTCGCGCAGATATTCCGGAATTCGCTCCAGTTTGACGGCTGTTTCTGCTGCTGCCTGCTAATTTTCCAAAGTTTTTCACCAGCTGAGGGACCGAAACGCACACACACACACGCACGCACGCAATCGAGAAGCGTACACACACGCACACACACACGGGTTGTGGAACGCACAGGCACACACACACCACCGCCACCAGGATGTGGAGATCACCGGGCGAGCCAATCGACACTTTTACTTTTGTCAATCAATATTTGGGTAATTCGTTTTGAAACTTTGCACATCAAATTTTTTCCTGCTTCTTCTTCACTTGTTTGTGCACTTTGTTGAGGTCCCGTCAGTGTTGCCAGATGCTAATTTTGGCTTAAGTCCTAAAAAATCTCAAAATAGGTGAAGTTTTTGACTAAAAAATCCCTTTGCAAAACGATTATAATCGCAGCTGCGCAGAGGTGGTTGGACGGGTTTTGTAGTTAAATATTAATTGGTATTAATAACTATACTTTTATCTATAATACAGGTTAGTTGCAGTATCTGCTAGACTCTTATTTTGCTGTTTTTAGTAGATTTCTTCGATGTTTATTTTGAGTGTGCAGCCCTGGTTGTTGCCTATCAGCTGTGTGGCCATTATTATTTAAAAAACATTCTTCTGAAGTAAGTTTTTTTAAGGTTTTCAATTAAAACGATTTATTTTGAATTATTATTACGGAACGTCTTGAATTTCTTTCTTTAAAACTTTCAAACAGCCTGAAATATTTCAATCGATAGTTAAAATCCATCCTTGGTGGCAACTCTGTTACTATCGTTTAAAAAAACTGCTGGCAGCATGCTGCGTTTCACACCATTTCACAGCTGTTATTAAAAATTACATAAATATGGTACAACGTTAGCTCATTTTTAGTGCAAAAACAAACGTAAAAATCTGCAATTTCTCCATTCCATATCCGTAATTTGAACCGTGCGATGGCTACGACGAATCACCAACAATCAACACCACAATTCAAGGCGAGCTCTGTGATCCTGGCCGGACTTGGAGTGGCCGCCGTGGGCTTCGCCGGCAAGCACCTGATGCGCCGCATGCCCCAAATGACCACAAAATTCAACGAGGCTTTAAAGAACATGCCCAAGTTTGATGCGGAGAGCATGGCGGCGTCCAAGTACTACAAGGGCGGCTTCGATCCCAAGATGAACAAGCGGGAGGCGGCCCTCATTCTGGGCGTGAGTCCCAGTGCCACCAAGCAGAAGGTATTGAAGTTGTCAATAAGTTTTTGTACATTTTATTCATTAATGGTTTCTCTCTTTAGGTCAAAGACGCTCACAAGAAGATTATGCTGCTGAATCATCCGGATCGAGGAGGTTCTCCCTATTTAGCGGCCAAGATCAACGAGGCCAAAGACTTTCTGGACAACGCCAAGTAGTCATGTGTTACTCCGCCCTCGAGTGTAAATAAAGTAGTTTGTGATTAGGGTAAGCTCAAGCTCTGCGTTTTATATATCGGGACTATCTTCCCTCGTTTCCGCAACATCTTGATGTACGCATCCCAATCCAAGTCCCAAAGGTACGTGATCCGGTAGACAATTGCAATGATATTTCCAACAGATTAGAAACTCTCCAACGCACTCGTATTTTTCACCCAATTGGCATGCTTTTTAAAAAGCAAAGTTGAGAATACATTGAACCAAAATGACAAAATGTAGCTTGACTTACCTATGCGTATCATGGGGTTGTGCATGGAAGATAGTAGCTTGATGTTAAAACAGGCAATCAGAAGAGCAATCAGTACTTTCAAGACACACTTCATAGCTGGGCGACTTGTTACTAAAAAGCTGGGATTGAATCCAGTCGAGTCACTAGCTTTGAACAAGAGAAAAATGTTTAAAAGAAATCTGTTTATATAAGTGTTATGTGTTAAATTGATTCAAGGAAGGTGTGGCTTTCTGTTTTAATTGCACTTTGCTTTACGTTATTCCTGACAATATGTAAACATTAAAATTAAATAAATGACTTCATGGAGGATTAGCCACTAAGCTTAGGTTTATAAAAACTAAATTAATTATTGTTTTTTATAGGTATTCACTTATTTTGAAGCTGGAAGTTCTTTAGGGTCACTTGAACAGGCCGATTTTCCTTTAAATTTATAATTTTATGAAATATGTTTAATTTAAATATTTTGTTTAATCATAAAACTTAGCATTTTTTTAATTATTGTCGTTATTTTCCGTTGATTAGAGTAAAAAATAAAACAATACCAAAAACAGAACGCTTTAAAGATCCTTTGTCTGAATTCAGGCAGCAGGAATTGGTATTTGCTAATATAAACAGCTAAAAACGGCTTATAATACTAAATATTTAAACAATTGTTTTGTGGTTTATCCAATTCTTTGCAAATTTCTTGTTTACTCAACCCCGCGAAATATTCTCACGCCAATCTGTATTAGCATAAACCCAAAAAGTAGGCCCACTTTGGATTCTGTTTGCTCAGTTCAACAACAGAGCAACTTCTAGGGGTATAAATAGTCCCAGCTTTGATCCAGAACAGCATCAGTTGATCAAATCCAACTATCAAACCACAAACATGAAGTACACCTGCTCACTGCTCCTTCTAGCCTCCGTGGCCTGTGTCCTGGTGAGCCTCTCGAGTGCTGCCAGTTCCACGACCTCAACGGAAGCCGCTACGGCAACCACCACCACCACAGCAGCCTCCTCGTCCTCTGACACCACCACCACCACCACGGCTTCCTCCTCTGACAGCACCACTACCACCACAGAGTCCTCATCCTCCTCGTCGGGCAAGAAGAAGCACGTGATCCACTCCAAGAGGAAGGTCCATCGCCCCAAGAAAGTCAGGAAGATCAAGCGCAACAGGAGTCGCAAGAACCGCAGCGGTTAGACGTTGTCCAGAGGCTTCCAAAATCTATCCAGCTCTTCCACCTTTCCATTGTCTAAAGACCTGAATACCTGATTCTGTCAAGAATAGCTTTATAATTTTAATTTTCAATAAAAATACTAGCAGACAAAATTTGTGTATCGAAGGAGTTTACTTTACTATTTTTTGTATGAACCTAATACATACATAAGTAGGAAATAGGTTTATTTTTTAGAAATTGTAATAAGTTTCATTGTTTCTCTAAGGCTTCCCCCTTTTTCTCATCCTCAAATGTAATCATCTCTGCACGGAACTCCTGTATAGACGCCATATCCTGGGGATCTTGTAGCTTATCTTGCACACCCTGCCAGATCCTGGCAAAGTCCTCTTTTGAGACAAATCCTGCGAATATACGTTCCATCTCATCTTTGGCACGCGGCTTCTTAAAGTCACTTGGCCACAGGCCTCGCAGTATGGGTGGATCCGGTTCGATAACATCCTTCACGCGCGTATTATCCATATCCTCCATAATGGGCGTTATGTGAGGACGCTTGTAGACTGACCTCTCCGTAGGTTTCTTGGCCAAATCCGCACAGAGCAAGCGATAGGTGGTGACCTTATTGTAAATCGTTTCCGGTTCCGGTGAAATGGAACCAACCATAGGCAATGGCTTCAGCAAGGAGAGGAGATCGCACAGCTCTTTGTACTTTACTCGCTCCGAACAACAGTTCTCGTCTACAAATAACCTATAATGGGAAGCAGCTGTGCGGATCTTGAAGGAATTAACCGGAATATTCATCTTTCGCATTATCTGTATGATCTGTCCCAGTGGCAACTGACGTTTTCCCTCCGTATCCTTCTTGTCCAGGTCCGTTATCAATTGGTTCATATTAAAGTCTTCACGTTGCTGGAGTAAGTTACGCAGGTGGTTTATGTGGCTAATAGCTGCGGTCATCCTTTCGGTGCGAGATGAGGGCGTGGTGTACTCCATCAAAGATTGTATGCCGAACTCATGTTGCGGCGGGCTGCCAAAGGTCATGTTCTTGGGGATATCATAAGGATACCAGCTAGGAGGAAGAAGAAAAAAATTATTCAGATCTTTAGAAGTAAAAAAAAGGAGCGTCAGAGACAAGCATCATCTTGTTTGTCTCAGGAATTTCAGTGTGACCAAGCTACAATTGAAGTTGAGGATAAGTTCGAGGGTATTCTAACATTTCGAACTTATTTATCATATTTTAAGGGATATCATAAGGACACCATTTGGGAGAAAGAAGGAAAGCTATTCAGTTCTATGGAAGTACAAAAACTTAAGGTTGGAGACAAGTATAATCGTGTTCACCTCAGGAATTTCAGTGTGACCAGGTTACAATTAAAGATAAGAATAGATCCTACGCTCTTTTAGGCATCATTTATGATTTACTTACAGAAACTTCCTGCCCAAAGGAGCTTTAGTACGATCGTCTATATCTTTTTTAGGTTTCTTTATTATTTTCAGGTGTTCCTCGCTCTCATGCAAGCAATTCTTAACCTTAATACCCGAGGGATCAGTAAGGGTGGGAACACCGAAGGTATCAAACCGATTAAACTGCTGCGAATATCTAAAACAAAATTATAAAGTTATCATTAAGCTTCTTATTAACGAAAGAAAAAGTTATCTAAAACCCACCTTCGATTAATCTGCTCCGCGGGAAAGTAATGATTATGACTGATGATGTGCTGATCGTGAAACTCGGCGTACTCCCGATTGACCTCCTCGGCGGATTTTCGTGGCATTATGACCGAGTACACGGACTCTTCGGGTGGGGAGACTCTGCCGAAAGTTCGACTCCAATTGGTCACATTTTCCGGTTTTGAGTGGGTCTCCATGGCTCGACCCAAAGCAGCTCTACGAATGAATGCATTCTCGCGTGCTTTTTCCCTGAGCTCCGCAAAGGGTCTCTTTCGGACATTTTGATCCATCTGATCTGCCATATTTTTATGGGGATACTTGGGCGTACGGCTATAGGGTTTGGGTTGGAGACGCCGGCAATGGGCTCGAATCTGGTGTTCAGCCTCCTCAGCCGTGTCCAGGCTCACACAGCACTCCTTAGCGCCATGATAATTCGCAAGATTCGGTATGGTCGAGATTCCAGCAGCCCGCAACTCGGGGTTTCTATCTACAAAATGACCTAGATTTGCCATTATTTTGTAGTTAATGTTAAATTTATATGATATGGGTTTTAAGATGTATAAGGTTTTATGTTATTATAGATGCTGAGCACAGAACAGCTTGCTTAGAGGATTCGAGAAACAGCTAGCTTTACGTATAATATTACTCATATTCCTGTTTTCGCCAGAAAATTTGGAAAATCAGATTCAAGACAAGTAGCAAGATTTTAGAAAAAATTAGGTTTTCGTATATTTAAAAAGATTTATCTTAGTTCTAGGGATATTTGACCATTTTTTGTACATTTATAAAGAGTTTTAATAGTTGATGTTAGAACCAATTGGGAATTATAAAAGCGCATATGCGAGACTTGAATGAAAATATTAAACTTAACCTTAAAAACTATTATTTATTTATTTATTATTTCCTTGATTTTATGGGGTCTGGCCTCAAATTTATGATAACCTTTTCTTAATTCTAAAAAACTGCTTACTATATATATATATATTCCTTTTTATTAATCTTTACAATTGCTTATAATAATGTAATAATGTTACTTAAAAGAATCCTTTTTCATTTTTTCACGAAACTGATTCACAGATGCCAAACCATCCTGCTCCTGGGGTTCCTTCTGTTCTGCCATCACATGTTGCCAGATGGCTTCGAAGTCCTCTTTGGCAAGGACACTCTCGAAAATACGCTCCATTTGTGCCTTATCCCGCGGACAGCTGAAATCGCTGGGTCCCAGGCCAATCCGAATGGAAAAATTCGGCGTTATTAACTCACCGATCCGCACATTGGCATCGTCCTTTTGGGCAGGACTCTGATGTGTTCCCGTGTATACAGGACCCTCTACGGGTTTTTTCAACAGATCGCTGGTAAACCTTCGATAAGTTGTGTCCTTGCTGTACGTATTCTTTGGCAGTACACCAAAATGTCCCATATCTTGGAGGTTCTCCTGGGCAGAGAGCAGCCGGCAGAAGTGATCGTAGTTGACCCGCTCCGTGGCACAGCCTTCGTCGATAATCAGCCGGAAGTTGGACAACATGTGGCGGATCTTGGCAGGATGCAACCGAATGTGCATTCTGTTCATAGTCTCGAGAATAAGGGAGAGTTGCATGTGGCGGGTGTTCTCCTTGTCGATCTTCTCTAGTCTGGAAATAAGAACAATCATGTAGAAGTCATTACGTTTTTGGAGGCTGTGCCGCAGCTGGGTCAGGTAGGAGAGAGAGTCCGCCAAGGTGTCATCCTGCTTGGGGAGAGTTTTCTCGCCACATTTCTCACGCAAACAAGTGCCAAACATAATGTCTGGGACTTCATATAGGTATCTGAAGAGGAAGGAAACAAATATAGTATATTAATTTGTAATATTATAAAGAGAAAGAGATGATATATTTTAATTATAAATTATTTTAAAAAGATATAATGAGATGATATTTTTATAATTCTGTTATATTATGCAGAGAAGATGGTATATTATATTACTATTTTTATATTATCAAGAGAAAGAGATAATATATTTTAATTTTAAATTATTATAAAAGAATAATACGATTATATCTTTGTTTTTTTATGTTATATTATATGTTATATTATGATTTACTGAAAACTTACAACTTAACTGGGTTAAATGTGTCTTAATCAGGTTATTGTGTTACTTAATCGTTGTACTAACAGAACCTGTTTAAAAATAGTCTTAACATTCTCATAATTTCTAGGCCTAAATCAGCTCACACTTGAGTAAATAATTGAGATCAAACTGAAGACAAGAGTGGAAAAAAATTACTTGCTGACGTCAGTTGTTCACAGCATCTATTTGATATTCCAAATTTCAGTCTAAGAACTATTTAAAATGTTTACAATTTTAATGTTAAATGTGTTAATATTATATTAGATCTAATATTTTAATTTTATTTAATAATTTAATATTTTTTTTATTTTTTTTTTTTTTGTAGTATATTTTACTCACTTTTTATATTTTTTACCCAAAGGTGCCTGAGTACGTTGAGCATAGTCCATCCAGGTCTTGTTGACCACGGTTAGGCGTTCGTTACTTTGTGACAAACATTTCTTCATTGTGGAACCATTGAGTTCCCCTCCTTGGTGTATTCCAAAGGTATCACAAGGCTCAAAGGGTTTTGTATAACTAAAATAAAAATATTTTCATTTAAGGGTTAAATAAAAGGATGTACCAAAAAGGAAGCATTCAAAATAAAATGCATAGTTTCCGACCACAAAAAAAGGTTATAATCTGTAAACTAATTTAGTTATACTCTCAAAGCAAGAATATCTCAAATTTTAGATCTAAAAATCTTAAAAATCGATAGATATGGATCCATAATTCATAAAAACCCACCCTCTATCAATCTGTTCCGCTGGAAAGTGATGATTGTGACTGACAATGTGACCTCTATGGAACTCGGCATACTCTCTATTAACTTGATCATCCGTCTTTATGGGCATTATGGTGGTGTACAAGGCGGCCGATGGAGCGGTAACTCGCCCAAAGGTCTGACTCCAGTTGGTCACATGACTCGGCTTGGATTGGGTGGGCATGATCTCACCCACTTTGTCCACCAGAAATTGCTTGTTGAAGGTCGTCAGGTGTGACTCGGTGTTGAGGAGATCCCCGACATTATTGACTGGTATACAAGGGGTACGTTTACCTGTCCTATTTGGAGCTGATCTGTACCTCCTGCACTGCTCTTCTATATGGCTGTGGATAACCTCAAAGGGATGGGCAGTGATCAGAAGTTCTTTGAAATTCGGTTTTCCTGATCTAAAGGAGGGCAAACCCGCAGGTCTCTGGTTAACGTGGCTCTCGAAATCGGGTCTTTTAGTGGCCATTGTTTTTGGTTTTTTTATTTTGCTTGTTTTTTAGTGTCTTTTTTGTTAAGTGTTTGAATATTTTGTTGTTTGTTTTGTGGGTTTAATATATTTCTGTGTAAGTTATGGGACATTTAGAGAAATGTGTACTTTTTTTTTGGAAATTTTTTAATTGCAGAATTTTAGATTTTTAAATTGGTTTTTGGTTCTCTTCGACAAGCTGACTTCTTAGCCCCTCCTGCGGGTCACAACCACCACGGTCTTGATGCACCTCTTGGGGTTCTTGCACTTCTTCTTGGGGATGCGAGTGTGGCACCAGTTGTTCCTCCTATTGCACTTAACCTTGTTGGTTGAGGAGGCCGTGGTCGTGGTGGAGCCCGATGCAGAAGTCGTTGTGGTCGCTGCCGTGGTTGTAGTAGTGGTCGCCTCAGTGGTGGTTGGAGATTGCGATGCAGCCAACTGGATGGCCAGGACAATGAGGATAGCCACAAAGAGGAACTTCATCTTGGATGCTGATGCTGAGGGAAAACTGTTGCTGATGTATTGAACGAAAGAGTGTTGTGTTTAACTCAAGTTTGGGGCTCAGCTTTTATACCCAAAGACCAATTTCCGCTTTATTTCAGTGTGTTGATAATATCATTCTTTGATTTCCGCCAGAATTAATCGTGTATCAATATAATGGTTTTAGTAGCAAATAAACAGAGTTAAATATTTGGTAATCAAAACCTAAAGGTATGTAGACTTCAGTGGGTTTTGTAACCAAGATAGAACCTTCTATAGCTTGTTTCTTGTCACATTCTTGTTTATATAAGAACCATAATTTGTTAATATTTTGTTAACATAAGCTGGCAGTAGTTGGAATAAGCTTATAAATTAATATTTGTTCTGTAACTATAATGATATATCATGAAAGAACCTAATTCAGAACTAAGTTATAAGTTTATGACATTTTTTGGATAGAAGAATTAAAGCTTGACAAGGAAACATTTTATTTCTTTGTCATAAATAAATAATAAAATAAACAAATATAAATATATCATTCAGGGAATTAATTTATTATTTTATCATTAAATATTTATCATTCAAGGAAATAGGTTATTACTTTATCATTTAATATTTATATCTTTCAAAGAAATAGTTTATTACTTGATCAATAAATATATCTACAACATTATACTTTATTTTGTAATCCCTCAATTCCTTGTAAGTTCAACTTTGCCAGCTTTATTTCATCATAAAACTGCCTCACGGAGGCCAAACCATCTTGATCCTGGTTCTTGTCCATCAGGCTCTGCCACTTTGCCTCGAATTCATCTTTGGCAACGATATTTTGAAAAACTCGTTCGATTTCCTCCTTGGGACGCAGTTGAGTAAAATCGCTGGCTTCTAGGCCACCCAGAAATTCGATTTCCGGTGATATGAGTTCCTTTACTCCTCCCGTATCCTTATCAACCTTGTCCTTATCGACCTGATGCTCTCTCCAATTAGTAGCCACATTGGGTCGCTTGAGAAGATCGGCACAAAAGAGCCTGTAGGTGGTTTCCAGGCAGCCAGCATCGGCATAAGTGGCCACACCTCCCATGGAGGGCAGTGGCTCGTTCATTGAAAGGAGTTTGCAAAACTTTCTGAATTTCACTTTTTCGCTGCAGAGTCCCTCGTCTTCGATTAAGTGGTAGTGAGACATCACAGTTCGTATCTTTTGGGGATCCAGGCGAATGCGATTGCTCAGCAGGATATCTAAAAGGCGAGCGATTGGCAGGAGACCCGTTTTGTCAGGATCACTTTGCTCCATGATTGCTCTAAGGTGGTGAAGATAGACATCATCGTGCTTTCGGATCTGTAAACGTATGATATTCAGATGACTAATGGCGTCCATCAGAAGTTGGGTTCGAGTCTCAGAAACGATGTTATACATGAGCATCTTGCCGTCATCACCACTTGGATGGGTTATACCAAAGGTGATGTCGGGAACCTCATAGAGATACCTTTTTGGGGATATAAGAAATTATAATCTTATGCTTTTAAGAAGGAAGAACTTACTTTTTAAATTTCTTGCCCAGAGGAGCCACAGTTCGTTCCATAAAATCGAACTGAGCCTTGCCTATAACCTTCAAGCGGTTCTCGCCCTCCGTCAGGCAGCTTTTCACATTCAGGCCAGAGTCAACGAGTCCTTCAGTGTTTCCGCAAGGATTACTTCGGTCAAAGGGATGTGTATATCTGAAAAGGAAGGTCTTAACATGAATATTTCTTATATAGGTTAAGTTATTCTAAGACCTACTTGCGATTGATTTGCTCTGCGGGAAAGTAATGATTGTGACTGATAATTCGCTTCTCATGGAACTCTTGATACTCCGAATTAACCTGCTCCGGCGTCTTCAAAGGCATTACCAACGAATACAAAGATTCCTTGGGATCCACACTCGTGGGACAGCCAAAGGTCCTGCTCATATTGGTCACGCTGTCGGGCTTGGTGTGAGCTGGCTGGATTTGACCGACATCGGCCCTTTTGAAGAACTGTTCCTCATAGAAACGCTCCTTGAAGGACGCAAAGCGAGTCTTTTGCAGCTCCGAGGCTAGGAGATCCCGCACACTACCGCTCGGCATAAAGGGTCCTTCCCTGAGATAGGAGGCCTTGGCATAACGATGTCCACACTTATCGGCCCGCACCAGGCTCTCGGCCAACTCCTCGGGATGTGCTATATCCATGCAATTGCGCATGGCATCCTCGATGATGCCCTTGGTGGACGTTCCTGCGGTTGGTATGTCTGCATTTCGATCTACAACGTGTCCTTTGTGTCCCCTCTTCAACATGTTTTACTGTGTGTGTGTGAAAGCAGTGTGTGTGTACGTGGGTGTGGCAGTGTTTTAAATATGTTTTAAGAACTAAAATTTCAAAAAGATATTGTATTTGACAAATAAGGAAAGAGTTGACTTACAAAAGCTCCTTTAACTTTTAAATAAATAAATAATTGCTTTAATTGGTCTTGCAAATGAGTATGTTCACATGTCAAATAATTTATGGCTTAGCACTAGTTCAACTTTAGCTACGTCTTCTAGTCTATCGTACATGTTACGAGTACATTGTTCATTGCACTTTTCTCTCAATCTCTCTCTCTGGCAATCTCTCTGATGGCAAGTGTGGCTTTATTTCTCTCAGAGCAGGGCCTGGTTCTTGTGCACCACAAAGTCCCAGGTGTCCTTCCAACGCAGATCCCGCACCTCATTTGTGGTCATCTTTCGCGCTCCATAACTAAACGGTATAAACTTCACAAAGATGGCCAGGACAGTCAGCAGCCACAGGATTATGGCCAGGCGATAACCTCGCACAATATTAACCCCTCGTCCAGTGCAGATCAGCCGCAGCAGATAGTCCACATGCTCAATGACAAAGCACAAGAGGAGCAGCTTAAACACAAATGCTGGCAAGTAGTTGTGCAGGAAGAGAGTGCGATCCACAAAGAAGTACGGCAGGTAGTGCATCAGGTAACCCACAAAGAAGGTATCCCCAGCAATAAGGAAGCGCTGCCACTCCGATTCCGAGATGTCAAAGCACAAACGTCGACGACGTACAGCATAGAAGGCGAGTAACACGGCGTAAAAGAAAAGCGCAGCGGTGGCCGAGTACCAAATGACTATGTTGCCCAGCAGATATATCTGAGCACTGGACTCCGAATCAATCCAGTAGGCAATGCCCTTGTCCATCAGTGGCCACTCGTGCGGCATCGAACTGTACATGTGCGTAAGCACTGACTTTGATTGGGTCAGCATTTTGGTCTGTAGCTCCAGTAACTTGGCCCAAAAGGTTAGCCGCGTCTTCTCTGTGGGTATCATTTCGGCGGTCATTAGTTGGCGTTCTCGCTCACGATGATCCTCAGCTGGAAAATGAATTTACATTTGAAATAATCCTTTAAATATATTTTATTGTACTCACTCTGCGTGTAGCGATGTTCTTCAACATTCCAGATGGTATCCTCCTGACTCTTTTCACGATCTGCCACTACCTCGTGCTGATTGAAACCCCATTCAGGTAACTGGCGACCTGTAAACTTCAGTGCTGCTCCTGTGGACTCATGGACTAGCCTTATCTCTGACTTGATGGCATGCCATTTGTTGCCTTCGGTGGCTCGATTTAGAATCTCCACACGCCACAGTAGCTCACCAGCCATTTTGATCTCATAATCGATGTAACAGCTAACCTCCTGGCATTGTGGAGTCATTGGGGCAGCCACATCGTGGGAATTTAACGCTCTGCTGGTGATGCCATGCACCAACTGTATGACGTCGCCGTGCCTTATAACATCGGGCTTGTTTCCCACTACAAGATTCTCCTTATTTGGTCGTTTTACCAGCCACCAGTTGTTCACATCCTTGAAGGAGTAACAGGTGACCTGCTGCTGGTGTGAGGATCCTCTCTTGTCCGGATAACGCACTGGATAGACCGCTGCATGAGAGTGCAGCCAGCAGGTGCGTCCATGGGTGTGACGTAGTGTGATCTGGGAGCCATGAACCACGGCCAAAGGCTGTCCACGGGTGATCGATGCCAAGCCACCTTCCAGTGAGGCCTGAAAGGCGCTGGTCATGATGCTGTCGTGTGGTCCGGCCTTGTAAAGTGCCAGGAAATGGGCGTAGAATACGCCCACGTAGACTGTTAATGGGATGCCAACGAAGATGAGGAGGCGGCTCAAAGCGTGTAACCACAGTTGGCGATCTGAAAAAAGGGAAAATTAAGAAGAATTAAATTAAATCCAAAAGGACACGTTACGTATACGTAATATAAGAGGTAAAATTAAGTATACGCAACGTTGACAAGTTAGTTCTAAGCACTTACTCGTTAATCGTGCATCAAAGAGCAGCTGCCATAGGTGTCGACATAACAAATAGAAAGCCAATCCCAGCGCCAGGAAACCAACGTACTTGATGGAACCTGCTGCTCCGAAAAACACAGCCGCTCCAGCTCCACTGAGCAGCCACTGGACACTTCCTAAACGACATCGCTGAAAGCGCAGCAGACAAGCAATGCCCAGCGTGCTGCTCAGCAACAGCATCGATTCCATGAGCACAAAGCGGGATTGGGTCAGTAGTGAGTTATCCAGCACCACGAGCAGACCACCAATGGCCGATGCCCAGCGACTCAGCTTCGCCTCCTGCAACAGTTTATAGACGGCGGGGGCAAGAAGGCTGCCACATAGCGCTGGCAGAAATCGGAACCAAAATATGGGCATTTGGGGCGAGTAGGAGGCTCCGATCCGGGAGAATGTGTAGTTGCCATCATAGCCAGCCAGGCTGACTAAGCCGGCGATCAGTTGTTTGCCAAGCGGCGGATGTTGGTCAAAGAAGAAGATGTTGCGCATGTACATCGAGATGTACTTTCCATAGTGAAGTTCATCGAAGCTGTGGGGGGAAAATAATAAATTCATTATTGATTATATTTATTTTAAAAATTTTTATGATGCTAAGGGATATATGTTTCTAAGACAAACTGTTCCAGAACTACAAAGATAACCTTATAATAACATTGTGCCTAAGTTTATAATATCCTTTTATATATTATTCTATCGAATCTTATAAGAACATTATAAATATCTTTTCAAAACCGTCTTTCTTTATAATTTAATTTAAATAACTATCGAAATATATATTTTAAACTATTTATGTATTTAAATTTTAAAATATCATATCTTAACAACATTGTATTAATTCCATTTGATGATCTTTAAAAATCCAAACAAGTTTATAATTTCGACCCATATTTGACCTACGATGTGCTTCCTAAATGTTATTGCCAATCTATAAATACTCATTTTTAGGCATTTTAAGTCATAATATTATATGCGTAGTATTAAGACTCTAGAAGTCTTAGGGTGCGGCTTAAAACCAAAATAAACTTGATCCCAAGCCAAACTTGGTTGCAGTATTTATTTCTAGTCAGACGAGATCTCGTCTAGCCAGTTGATCTTCACGAGTTCCGTGTCTGATTATGATAAGAAAATAGGGAAAGCTGGCTGGGAAGTCACATCAGTAAAAAGATGAGATTTACTATTATGATCTCTTAATGGCAACGCAGATGCATAATAATATTGACCTGTATTTCAAATTAACTGTTGGTGGGAAAGAAATTTTAAGAGTGGCAGAAAATTTTCTCTTCTCTTTACGAACCCAACTTAGTTAATGGCCCCATTTCTCTGTTTTTATACCCTGTATTCACAGGGGTATATTCGATTATTCTAAATCATCTTTACAATTAGTAAGCTTATCTAAATTTTGCTTCAAATAGTTTATAAAGCTTCAAGCTACATACAACATTACATACATAGTGCTTCTAAATGCTTTTTATCACATGCTTTTTATGACATAGCATAATATTATATTAGCTAAATAATTAAGGGGTATTTCATGGTCGACCCGGTTGGCTAGTTTCATACTCACACGATGTGTGGCGGTGTTGCCAACTTGTAGAAACGCGTGCCGAATGCCAGCAGAAAGAGAGTCCAGCTAAAGAGATCGATGCTCAAGCTAACGGTAAATGGTGGTGTAACTGCTGTTGTTTTTGTCTCTTTATCAGCTGCTCTCTGCGCTGCAGCACTGCTCTTGTGCTTTTTGTAGGAAGAACGCGAACGAGAAGGTGAACGTGAGACTGATCGGGAACGATCGGTGGTGGGTGAGGGGGAGGCTTGTTTTGGCGTCGGCGTTGGCGTTGGGGTCTGCGATGAATGCCGGCTGACGCTACCGCGCAGCGGCGCATTCAAATGGCAGTTGACGTCGACGCAGCAGTTGAGCAGCGTCAAACCACCGTTACAGCACACTGGTGAAGGTGAGTTTGCAGCTGCTGCTGCCGCTTGCGTTATTGTTGTTGGTGGCAGTGTTGCTGTCTTTGCCGAGTTTGTTGAACGGCTGCGAAAGTGAAGTCTTTCGTTTGGCTCGCTCAGCTCGCTGCTCGGTGCCCATTGTTGTTGTTGTTGCTGCTGTTGCTGCCTCAACTTGGTCGTCTTGCGGCGCTGCGTAATTGTGTTGGTGTAGGTGGCAGACATGATGCTTTTGTTATTGTTTTATCGTGCGATTTGCTCATCGGTATTTAGCGGGCATTTCTTCCTCGCATTGTTTTCTTCATCTGCTTCTTCTTCCCTTCACTTTCACATATCAATTAGCGATCGACGAAGACACACACACACAAACATGAGATAATCAACCGCTAATCAAGAAATCACTTCTTGTTTCTTTTGTGTTTTGGTTTGTTTTTTTTTTTTGTATTATTTTCGTTTGCCACGTTCGTGGCTTGCTGCTAAAAAAAAAAGGTAACAAACCAGTTTTGCACTTTCTACAGTTTTGTTCACTTGTCCGGCCGCTTCCTCTTCCTCTTCTGTCTGCCTTCTTTGGCGCTTTACATTTGCATACAAATGACGGACGGCGGCCAGCTGATGAAGAAAGTTTCGTTGCCGAAATATTCCCACAAATACACTCACACACACACACTCGCCGATGTCGGATATAGCAGCTATATCTTTCGATTCTTGGTCTAAAAAGCAACCTGCACGGCCAAAGATCTCGCGACGCACTGACACAATGGCTCGTATGGAACCGCGATGGTTCACCTCTGCTGCTGCTGCTGCTGCTGCCTCTGCCGCTGCTTATGGCGACGGCGCTGCTTGCGCCCGGAATGCGGTCCGGCTGCTGCGATTGGAGCCCTGTCTCTTTCCCTCATTCTTTCCTCGGGCTCTTCGTCTGCCTTGATTCTTAACCCATTTCCCGTTTTACCAGCAAAGAGATGGTTTCAGTGATGACTGGGTTTTTGAATGGGAAAGTAGCTAGATCAGGGGATAAACAAAGCGGAAAATACAAATGAATTAAATTTCTTATGTAATGTGCATTAATTTCTTTTACATAAGTTTTTCATATTTTACGAATACGTTACGTATGAACGAATACTTATTATATACGGTTACGAAATATTTATGAAAACGTAATATACACAAATACGTAATATATGTGTATTACGAATATTAAATATATTTTTTATTTTAATAATATATTCCTATAATTAAATGTCTGAGTTATTTTATTTAATTAATGTGAAGATACAGGCAGCTAAATTAAAAATATTCTATTTTGTAGAATTGATTAAAAAAAGAGCTATATTTAGCAAGCTAGGCCCCCAACACTGGAAATGCATGCAAAAAGATCTCTCCCCTTCACGCTCTCTTCGCACCTTACGCTTCGCCTTTTCTCTTTACCTCCGCGGTGAGTGTGTCGCCAAACGGATTCTGTAATGACAAAGAAAGACAACACCAACAATTAAACACCATTTATTGGCGTTGTAAAGAGAAGTCGTTCGGTAGTTAGCGGCTCAGGGGACCGTATAAAGCACGCGTCACAGGTGGCGTAGAGGTGGGGAACCTGTTCCCTTGATTTACGACCCATTCTTCGGACCTTACACCACCGCCGATGTATGAGTTTGTGTACTCGCGTGACCTATTGGCCTTATTCACGGCATCGTTTTTAGTGCTCCTAAGCGGCTTGAAGCTCTTGTTGTTGTTTGTGTCGATACATGACATCAGGTACATTTATTCTGCGGCATTAGGTAAACGCTTTTAAACCGGTTTCGCATAATAACTCGATTGTTTATCAACGACAAGTTGGTGTCTACTTCTTTTGAAATACTATGTTTATTAAGGAAATTATTTACAAATAAGGAATCAATATTCGATTTATGTATAGAGCCTTGAATATGATTGGATACATAACATATTTATGAATTTGCAGATTTGTTATTGATATCTTTAAATACTTTTAAGTTTCATAAATATAACCTATAAGATTTTTAAAGATTTCTAGCTAAAAACAGATTTGAAAACAAGTAGCTTTGCATACTTTGCTTTTTAATTAAAATTAATAACAGTGCACTTAAAAACATAACAACTATAACTATACACAATGTTAATGAGATGAGTTTGCCATTTCAGGTATTAGGGAAGCCAGGTCAGGATCGGATGTGTGTTCTTTGGAAGATTAACCGCTGCGGTTCTTGCGACTCCTGTTGCGCTTGATTTTCCTGACTTTCTTAGGGCGATGGACCTTCCTCTTGGACTTGATCACGTGCTTCTTCTTGCCCGACGAGGAGGATGAGGACTCTGTGGTGGTGGTGGTGCTGTCCGAGGAGGAAGCCGTGGTGGTGGTGGTGTCAGAGGACGAAGAGGCTGCTGTAGTGGTGGTGGTGTCCGAAGCGGCTTCCGTTGAGGTCGTGGAACTGGCTGCACTGGAGAGGCTCACCAGGACACAGGCCACGGAGGCTAGGAGGAGCAGTGAGCAGGTATACTTCATGTTTGATAGTTAGATGGGATCAACTGATGCTGTTCTGGATCAAAGCTAGCACTATTTATACCACTCACCGAGTCTGGGCTTATCCACATCAGCGTGAGAACCTTTCTTTATCACAAAGATAATCCAGATAGGTAAACCTAACCCGAAAACCAGGCTAATCAAATAAAAATTGGCGAAAAACTAAGCCTACCACAAGACAGTTGTTCAAACATTGAAGATATTTATTTTTGGAAGTACAATGTGGCTGGAACCATGTGGATGCTATTTTGATATTTCAGCTGTTGATATTTATACACGCACTTTCTAATATTATTAGTAGATTATTGCAAATACAATGACACAAGGAGTACCATTTAAAAATAAATTAATTACTTTGACAATCTTTATATTAAAGCAAAGAACGCAATGATAATATTTAAAGTGTACTTGTCCCAAGTTAGAAGACAACAAATTTGGTAAATATTTGGAAACAATTTAAAATACAGAAACAGAAAAATATACCTTCTATAATACAATAAAACTGATGTTAAAAGCAACCAATTGCTGTTTATGTAATATACAATGCTTAAGTTTAATTTTTAAGTATCCTTCTACACTAAAAAACTTTAAAACAGAATATTGTAAAAAGGTATAAGCCATAGACGATAGTTCTATGACTGCTATCATTACTACGTAGAATCTGTGTTGGTCCTAGACCTTTTTTTTAATGTATTGTATTTGCTTTAATAACGGTCTATTAGCTTGACCTAGTTTTTAAGATAGGCTCGACAACGTAGATGATATTAAGTTCTCACGCCGATGTGGATAAGCCCAGATCCGTCAGATGTTTACTCAGCCTTTGCTCACCAGAAGTATATATAATGCTAGCTTCGATCCAGAACAGCATCAGTTGATCCCATCCAACTATCAAACCACAAACATGAAGTACACCTGCTCACTGCTCCTTCTAGCCTCCGTGGCCTGTGTCCTGGTGAGCCTCTCCAGTGCAGCCAGTTCCACGACCTCAACGGAAGCCGCTTCGGACACCACCACCACAACAGCAGCCTCTTCGTCCTCTGACACCACCACCACCACGGCTTCCTCCTCGGACAGCACCACTACCACCACAGAGTCCTCATCCTCCTCGTCGGGCAAGAAGAAGCACGTGATCCACACCAAGAGGAAGGTCCATCGCCCCAAGAAAGTCAGGAAGATCAAGCGCAACAGGAGTCGCAAGAACCGCAGCGGTTAATCTTTTTAAAGAACACACATCCGATCCTGACCTGGCTTCCCTAATACCTGACATGCAAACTCATCTCATTAACATCGTGTATAGTTATAGTTGTTATGTTTTTAAGTGCACTGTTATAAATTTTAAATAAAAAGAAAAGTATGCAAAGCTGATTTGTTTTCAAATCTTTAGTTTTTTATTATACTTATGATGTTGCATAAGGGGGTAAAATTTAAAATAACTAGAACTAAGCCAAAAATGCCAAAAAAGTATAACAATTTATTTAGACTTAGCTTAAAAATCGTGAACTTTATAAAACACATTTCGTAAACTTTAAAACGACTTGCAACTCTCCACACTTTCCTACTGCTCTCTAAAGCTCTACAAAAAGTTTACAGAGCTCTCCACTGTTGCCAACATGCAGCTGTTAAGTAAGAAAAGTCCAACGTTAGAGAGAGACAATTTTATACCGAGCGAAAGAGAGGCCACGAGAGCCGTATAGATAGAGAGCAAAAGTCAAAAACCGAGGGTTCGGGTCCGAATTCAACCGAAATGTGAATGCGACGCGGGGAACGGTTGCGGGGGAGTCGCTTTGTGGTTTGGGGGAGTGTCTGCTGCTCTACTGCAGCTTGGCTCCCTCGGAGTGCAGGACGATGACGACCGAGGCAGACCCAGGACCAAAAACCCCACCCAAGGACCCGCCAGTTAAGCGGGGAGTAATTCTGCCTACAGCCGGGGTTCTTGCAACTGCAACAATAAACGGGGCTGAGATGCGGCAAGGCTGCTGCTCTGCTGGCGGCGGATTGGTTGCCGGGCTTAGCGGTGTGGCTGTGAGTCCTTTTGCCGAGCACCCGAGCACCCCACCCACCGGGCAGGACCACTCCACTCTCCACTCCCACCCAGAGCTCGCCTCGCGGCCTGCACAAGTGCAAGGATTGCGTCGCCACTGTCGCCTTTTGCAGGGAGAGAAAAAATTAGAGAATAAAATTGGGAAATTTTAAAAATAAATTATTTCTAACTAAATTTAAATATTTACAATATTAAGGGTACTCCAGCCAATGGATTGTTCTTAATTTAAGGAATATCAGATTATTTTTAGTATTAATTAGGGAAGTCATATTGGTTTTTTTTTTTATATTTAAATATTTCAGTAGAAAAGCGCGGCTAAAACTCTTTATAAAAAAAAAACAAATTTAAAACATTAGCTTTAGTGAAAAATAATATAATTTAAGGCAATAAAGCAAAATAAATAAAAAAAAATAATAAATATTGGTTTTTTTAAATATTATATAACAGTTATAAAATTCCAAAAACAAGTTAGGTTTTTCTAGTTACAAGAAGTTAAATTTAAACTTTAAAGAGGAAAGTAATATAGCCTTAAGTCTTTTATTGTTACTAAAAAGGTAAATTCCCCTATTAATTAATTAGGAAAGTTATAAAGTTGTGTATACTTTATATAACAGGTTAAACTTTCCAAATAAAAAAGTTAAATATAAAAACATACATTTTCTAACTAGAAGAATTTAAATAAATCTTTAAAAGGGAAGGTACTCTAATCCTAGGCCCCTTTTTTGTTAAAAAATAATAGTTAATCAAAAATGATATCAAATTTATAACAATTTTATTACAGTTGACAAAATTTCTTTGAACGGAACTCCTCGTAAAATTTGTTTAATTTTTTGGTGAGACTCTCAGAAATGTTTTAGGAACCTCTAGAATTGTTTATAAGTCTCATAAATTTTCTTATTAACTGTCCCAATTTTCTTTATTTTTTTTTTTCAGTGTATAACTGTTCCTGCTTCCTGCTTCCTCCCGCTGTTTCTGTTTCGGTTTCTGTGCCTGCATCGTTGCAGCATCGCTGTTGCTGTTGTGTCTCGCTTCCGCCGCCTGGAAAGGGATGGAATGGGTTGGCTCATGGTGGCTCATGGAGCTGGGAGGCTGGGGAGGTGACTCGGGAGCCTCGTGGTGGCTCGTTTGTTGTAGGATGCCCGGGTGGATGGTTAGGTGGATGGATGGACTGAGGGTGTGGCTGGTGTGCCTGCCTGCCTGCCTGCCGTGTGCCACTTTGGCCATGTTCGTGGCCGTGGCCGTGGCCTCGACTCATGCGCTCGTTCTCGTTTCTCCCTGCAGCTTCACAGCTCAACTCCAGCCAAGGCCAAGCCGGCAGAGGACGACGACGTCGCCGGCGATAATGTGGCACAATGACATTGCCATTGAACTAGGTCGAGGACGTGTTCCCTTTTGGCCACCGTCACCGCTGCCGTTTGTTTGGTTAATGTTTGCCTCCGTCTTCGTTGACTGTTACTCGTGGGTGGTGCTGGTGGGGATGGTGGTTCCTTTGGTGGTGGTGCTTTTGGTGGTGGCGTGGTTGAGAGGTGCTGCCAGTGGCCGTGATTGAGGTTGATGGTGAGGTTGAGGTTGAGGTGCTGCTACCATCCGGGCTTCTGTCTTCCGGATGAAATGTGCGAAATGTGACTGTGGCATGTGGCACACAGCGATTAGGAAGGTGGCAGGATTTGTTTATTGATTAGGTTTTATATGTTTAAGTCTCTGATTGGAAAGTCTTTTATAAAATACTATCTTTAAATGTATAACTAATATTGTGAAGAGGGAGAATTGTGCAATTTTCTATTATTTTTTCCTTTGAATCATTTGCTTTTATAAAGCTTAATTAAGATTTACTTCAGAAAGATTTAAATTGTACTAAAATAAGCTAACAACAACTATAGAAAACATTCAAAATACAGTCATTAAAAACATAAATATATCAGACATAAATAATATAAATGTATTTATTTATTATATATATAAAACATATAAATATATTTATAAATATTTTATGCTAGGTTTTATATGAATTCTGAATATAAATCAGAGTTTAAATAATAAGTCATGGTTTTTAGCTTTTCTTGCTTTATTTTCTCAGCTTAATTTTGAACTATTTTTATATATTTCTGATATTAAATGTTGTGTTGTTTACTTATTTCGGTTACTTATAAAATTAAATTACTTATAGCTCATCGTCAGATATTTATAGCAAATAAAAAAGTTATGAAAATATAATTCAATTGTATATATTTACATGAGTTTCTTCGAAGAATAAACTAATTAAGAAAAACACTTAACAACTCCAATCAAAAGCTTGCTCTATTATTTATTTTCAATTTATTTAATTAAAAATTCACTGATGAAATCTAAGAAATCAACTCTTCGCGTAATTGATTTCTTAATCAGCTCTTTTTTGGTTTGGCCTTTTCAAGAAACTCAATTCAGCATCTTGGTCGTGCAGAAAGGATAATGGCATTTAATGCTCAATTGCCAGCCAAATATGACCGGAGATTAATGGAGTTTTGCCAAAAATAAAGCCCACAAAGATGACTGGCAATCAATTAAAATGCATAGACTGCAGTCCGAGTTGCCGGTTCGGGCGGCCTAATGAAAGCCTTTTCTTCCTCGACAATGTCCAGACAGACCGGTTTCATCTGCTGCTGTCTGTTCCCGGGGGTTGCGACTATTATGGATGTGTCTGCGCTTTGTCTAACTTCTTGTTTTTGGCCCTGACCAGGCGGGGGGAGTCTCCGGGTTTGGGGAACGAGTTTTATTTATTTTAATTTAAATGAAATTTATTTTATACACACACACACACACACACACGCTGGCTGTTGTGTGTTTTTTTGAGCGGCTAGTCAAAAGCTAAGGGTTGATTTTGTACATTTATATATGCACATGGATTATGCACCCACACACACACGCAGGCACGTTTGAGCCACACTTTTGTATTTATATGTACAATAGAGTGGACCTTAGTAAGGTGAAATTAGAAATATTTTTAGTTTTTAGCAGAGAAAAGGTATTGAACTAATGAAAAATTATGTTAAATCACTTATACGCCATGTGGTACAAGGTGAAAAGTTTCGGGGAATAAATTTTTGGTTTTTAAGGATAATTCTTAAAGATCTTACATTTTGTTATTATAAGTTTAAAATTTAATACATTAAAATTAAGGAATTGCCTTAAGTTTTTTCAGTTTAAAAAACATTTTTATAACGTATACGACACGTTTGACAGGATATTGTCGTTAAGTTTTTCAGTTTGAAGAACATTATTAGCACGTATACGATAACACAATATTGTCTTAAAAAAATGATAACTTCCGACAATATCTGTCAAAAGTATTATTAAATCAATCTTTGGATATTATTATTAATATTATACTTGAGTTTTAATAAATACTTATTAGGTTTAAACATATTATTTAAGCAATGTATATTTTGTGTAACAAGAGAAGAAGCTAACTTGGGGAAACCAAACTTTTATACCCTTGCAGTTTGACTTTGAATCTTTAATTTCAATTCTGAAAGCTTTTCTATGCTAGTTTTTATTAGAAGAAAAAATGAGCCTTGTAAACGTAAAATTTTAAATTATAATTATAAAATTTTAAGTTACTTTTATCTCCAATTTAATGGAAGATCTCCCCTATTTTCTTATAGTAAGTTACATATCATTTTAATAGTAATAAAATATATTTGTTATATTTATTTTTATATATAAATACTTTCCTCTATAAACTCGGTCCACCCTAATAGACATATTCCATATAGAAAATGCAACTAAAATGTTTCACATGCAGTTTGTTTTTGCTGTTTTATGGCCAGTGTCTGGCCTGCAACAGCACCCACATGCATACCCCCAACCATTCCTCCCTCTACCCTTGCCACAGAATGGCCTTTGCGGCAGACGAGAGACTGCAGTTGCAGTTGTTGCAACAACAATTGTTGCTTTTGTTGTTGTTGCTGTTGCTGCCTGCAGTCTGGCAAAATTTTTGCCATTTGATTGCATTTTGCTGGGCGGCGTTTTTGTGTGTAGAGCAGAGTTTGTTGCACTTAGGTAGGTGATGCCACACACACACACACACACTTATGCACGCACTCGATGCAGAAAAACGCAGTCACACACAAACACACTAACACATCCGGATAGGCCTTAGGATAGTACAAAACTTCTACATACGAATTTGCACAGGAAAATACATAAAAACAATTGCAGTTGTGTGTGCGTTTTATGTAAAGGTGTTTTTTTATTATATAAATCTCTATACATATTTTATAATATTTGTATGTATGTACAAATATATATGTATAAAATGCCCATTTTTTAGTTTGATTTTGCTTGCAGTCGTCTGCTAAAAATAATAACAAAATGGCCGACCGGCCTGCTTGCCTGCCTTTCCGGTACAGTTGTGCGCAAAATGTCTTCCTTGGTTGAGTTTTATAAATATATATATATGCATGAAGCTGGCAGGACTTTGAACAAGTAACATACATTTGGGACAGCATCAGGCTTAGGAGACTCTTATGCCACAGGAGGAGGTGTATCCTGTGCCCAAGGTGGGTTCTGTGCCGCCGGGGGAAGTACCAAGAACAGTCAGTCTGCCAAGGATCCCCCAAAGGGGTGCCTCTCAATTCCCAAGGCTTTGAAGTACAGTCAAACGTCTGTTGAAAATATGATTTCTATAAAAGCATATTTTATTTTTTAGAGAATCAGTAAACCTATGTTTTTATCTTTTTAATTATATTTATTTTGCATTTTTATGTATATTTTAATTAATATTGATCTGGGAACAGATTTAACTTGAGGCGGTCAAAAACTAATTTATTTTTTAAGACCAGAAATGTTATCAATTTATAGATTTATGTATGTATTCTCAACATTAACACATTTAATTCACGGAGATCTTATATTTTAATTTATGAATTATAGATTTCTTCTGAACATTAAGCTTTAATCATTGTAAACTTATATATTTTTTCAGCTTTTAATAATAGATTTATACACTTATTTTCCACATTAACCAGTTTTAACAACGGAAAACTCCTATTTATATTTTTAAATGATAGATGTCTATATTTATATTCTCAACATTAAGGAGTTTCAACCGTTGAATTTCTACATTTTCCCAACAAGTTTCGGTTTCTGCATGGAAAAAGTGTTCTTTAAGCAGAATTTAAAACTCTAAAGACTCTTTCAACCCAGTTAAATATTTTCCCTAGGTGTTAACTCAAGTATATTGACTGTAACCCAACGGCAGCACCAAAATTGTGTGTGCTTTTTTACGCGCAACACACACACAACCTACAACAGGGGGACATGCAGGACCACATGGCGTATGAGTTATCCTTTAGGAGAACCTCTACCAACTAGCAACTGCCAACTAATACCCACATTCGGCCGACAGCCGAGTGGTTTGTTTAGAATTTTAGATTTTAGCGCGTTTTAGAATTTTATGAATGAATTTTTGGCGCTCGGCAGAGCACCCCGTCTGCCCCCCTTTCTCCCTATTCCCACCAACCCTCCATACATCCAACCAAAAAGTCCAGTCCACTCCGATTCGTTTGGCTCGGATTCACTTTTAGTTTTTGGTTAGTTTTCGGTTCCCCATTTTGCTCTATGCGGAGGGGTGTCTGCTGTGACCTTGCTGGGGTGTTCCGGTGTTGTTTAGATTTAGTTTCTATTGGGCTGCACTTCAGTTGGTCAATTTTTGCAGTTGGCACAAATCTGTACACACACACAAGCACACACACATGGACAAGTGGTGTGGCCCTTAGACAAAAGTCGGTCCTGTGCCCCTTTTTTTATTTCTTTTCATATAAGGGTATTGATTTTATGGAAATTGTCTGGAAATCGGGACTTTAAAATGACTGCGGGTTTGGTTTAGTTTAAGAAGAAATAATAACAAATATTGTTAAGCCTTCTTTGTAAAATATAAATTGAAAATTTATATTTAGCGTTAAAATTAGGCTTAAATTGAATTATTTTTAAAAGATGATTAGCAGTGTCAGGTTAAAAGGAAGAATTTACTTAAAAAGATCCAAACAACATTAGGAAAGTAACTTTATTTGTAGAAATTTGTTTCGAGAATATATAAATATTTTTACCTGTCAGAACTTAATTGAAAATATTTTTATTATTAGGTTTAGTTTGAGTAGAATGAGCCAGGATTATATGACAATTTCTATTTCGTATTAAGGAACTTAAAAGACCGTAAACTATAAAATTAAACATTTACTAAATACAAAAATTTTTCAATAAAGAAATATTTGGTATATTTCGCACACGTGCGCTTATAATTCCTAAGTGGTTCTAACATCTCTGGCATGAAGTGACGGTTGCCGGCCAAGTCTTATGTATGTGTATGTGCTATTAGTGAATTGGTGTTACTTTTTACTACAGTTTATAGTTACTTGTCCTAAAAGTGACTAAATTTATTGCTTAATTCAAGAAAAAACATTCTAAATTTTAGAAGAAAAAGTCTCTTTATATTTATCTTTATAAATATACGAAAAAATCACCTTAAATTTTAGAAATTTTTTTCCCCATTCTCAAAGATGGAACCTGAAAAATGCTCTAATTTCAAGAAAAAAATGTACTTAGATTTGAATTAGTATTTCTCCTGATTTTAGTGCAACTATTTCTGACTCGCCTTTGGATTATTTTTTAGTGCGAATATCTAGTGTTTTGAGTTGAACCTTTATTTTTAACAACCTATTGAATACAGTTAAATAAACCTTATATGTATACATATATAATACACAAAGCAAAAGAAAATCAAATCTGTCTATAAACCTTCGCTCATCCCAGAAAGATGCATCTGCAATGCAGTTTTCTTAAGAAATCTACACCTTGCCTGATGGAAAAATAAATCAAAATGAACTTTAATTGCTCATGCCCTCACATCTATGTATTTCGACAGTACATATGTACATCATTCAAACTAAAGTTCAGCCTTTGACCCTCCCATAAAACTCAACTAAAATTGAAATAAACAAACGAAATGATTTGTGTGCCCGCCCTTTAAGCTAAACAAAGAGTGCTTTTGGCTGCACATGCATATACATAAATCACATAAGTACATAGCTGCTGCACTTGTGTAAACTTCTTATATACTGCAGTATTTTAATGGGTTTTATTAGGAACTCGAAAGCTGGGGGAATAAAAATGCCTATTAAAAAGTGCGTTTGAAAAAAACTGTTGCATACCTGACGGCGCGCGCTGAAATTAACTAACGGGACATCGGCAAAATGCAATGAAACGAAGAGAGGAGGACCGAGAGAGAGAGCAAAACGGGACTGGTAGAGCAACGAACCCAGGGACGAGAGCACACAGCATCCTAGTGGCAGAGAGAGTAAGCCGAAGTTTGGAGAGAGAGAGGTATTCGGCACTAAGCCGGCGAGAGAACAAACACAAAAGCGAAAGCTAGGCGCCGGTATAGGTGTCTGCCAGAGAGGGTGGAGTATATATATATATATATATGTATATGCATTCGTTCGTGTGTGTGTGCTTGTCGCATTGTCGGCAATTTAAAGAGTAAATAATTGTCTGCCGCCGGCAAACATTTGGCCAAACTGCTAGTCCGTCCACACACAGCCCCCGCCTGACTGCCGATGTATTGGTATTTTGCCAGTTTCGGCCGAGTATCGGCTCTTCGTCACCAAACTCTACACAATTTTAGGCGCCGGACGAACGCACTTTCAATCAGTTAACTTTATAACGCCAGCGCCGACACTACGTCATCCGGTTGAATCGCATTGCCTTGTCTCGCCTCGCACCGCATCGCATCGAATTGTATCGAATCCGGCGTTACGCCCCCCAAAACACACACACACACAAGCATAGTTATATTGCTTTGGTATTGGTATTGTTGCCGCGCTGCGAATTTCGTCGCGTTTTTACTTTCACGCGGCTTATAACGTCAACAGTTTTGCAAGAAAACGTGTCTTCCCAAAGTGTCTCTAAAGTGTGTCTTTATTGAGTGTTTTCTCCGCAAAAGAAAACACAGAGCTGGAAAATGTGAAAACAGTGGCGGAGCAATTGGAAAACCTGTGAGTACACATAGTTGCTTTTGGGTACATGCAAATTAGTTAAGCAATTAGTGCTATTGTGTGACGCCCAGAAGTATGCAATATGTAGCGGGATTTTTGTATTAATGTTAATAATAATAATAAGAGGCATTTTTCTAATATTTTAACAAAATTAATTAAAAAGAGAAGTATGCAAAGTGTAGGGGGATTTTTGTAATAATTTTTATAAAAATATTCAACGGTCTTTGTCAACAATTTAACAAAATACATTAAAGAAAAAGCTTAAATTATAACTTGTTTTTGTGATTAAAGTCTTAATCGGTTTGAAATCACCTATAGGAGATTTTTAAATTTGACTACAGTTTAAAAAATTAAATTTTTGTGCTTATTCTAATCAAACTTATTGATGAAACCGCATTAAATAAATTATAAAATGTATTTATAAAACATCTCTAGCTAAAAACAAAGGTTCCCATTTTCTAAGCTTAGGTTAATTTCGATTTATTAAACCTATTCATATAATGTTTTCATATCTGTATTTAAGGTTAAAATAAACATTATGATATTCCTGTTCAATTTAACTAGGAAGCGTTCCTTAAAGTTTACTGCTTTAACTTATTCCTTACTCTAAGGTAATTCAATTACTATGAACGAGTTTTAAATTATAATTTGATGAAAGAACTATTTTTCTATAAAAGCTAAGTATAGAAAAAAATACCCTTAATGCATTTTAAGAACTAAGACGTTAGAATAATCTTTAATAAATATTTTTCTCAACTAAAAGAGACAAAGTGTTTCACTAATTTTTGTAAAATTCGCGCTAGAAAAATATTTATAAATACTTCAGGTTACGTTCTAGGTAATTAAAATTACTTTGAAGGAGATTGAAAGAATTATTTGATTCAAGAATTATTCTGAGTTCAAAAGGCATACATTAATGGCAGTAAATAAATTTTTCTCCAAGACGATAGATTCACTTTAAAAAAAAATTCCTCCCAAGTAGAAAAGGTAACTTTATCCACTATTTTTTGTAAATTTCCCGCTAGACTTTTATATGCACTCCAGGTAAAAGAGGCTCTCCTTAAATTATAAAATTCAAAAGACCTCTTAATGCACACACACAATTGGGCAATAAATCAGGCATTTAATGTGCCTGCTGCATTTGCAATGTTGACTCCGGCGGCGCACAACGTCATCGACATCATGTGACCGCGTTTCCGAATTTCCCCGAAAATCCTTGTGTACGTGCGTGGTGTGTGTCGGGGCCCCGAAATACAAAACACGGAATACAGAAAACAGGATACAGGATACAGAATGCACGGCGCAGCACAGCACAGACGACGGCGACGACGGGTCATGGCCACGGCCACGGCCACGGCCAGGGCCACGGCCACGAATATGCCATTTCGGCGACTCCGGCTGCGGAATACTCCGGCTCCGACTCTGCCGTGCGTCGCAGTTTCACTTTCACGACGCACACGCTCAGCTGCGAGGGCTGTGTGCAAATCTGTGGGCAATTGTGGGAGTCCTCCCAGCTGCCAGCTGCGAACTGCGGGCGCGACTTGCACTCAGCCTCACAGTTCGTCTTTGCCGAATTGGCGGGGGTGCACGGTCACGGCCACGGCCACGGACACGGACACGATTACGGCCCACTAGACCTGACAATGACAATGACGTCGTGGTGGCACAGTGGCTGGAAAATGTTTTTAAAAGCGGAACTAAATAAAGAATTAAGCATTTACAACTTTTAATTTAAAAGTTTTCAATTTGTGCATTAAAAATTACAAAAGAGATCACTGGAATTTTGAGACACCTTTAAAAGTGGTCCAAAAGTAATACAGAATATCACATCCTTAAGAAAAAAAAGGCAATTTACACAGAATTTGACAGTAAAGCATACTTTTAGACACCTTAAAAAAGGTTTTCAAAACCCTAAGGATCGCAGAATAAAGATTTTCTTAAATTATTAAATTATTAAATTATATATTTCTAGAACCAGCTTCTTAAAACGAATTTTCTTGTAAAAGAAGTATATATAATAAGGGAAAAAATATGTTCTGAATATTAGGCCGATATGAGTATTTTTTGTTTTAAAGGCAATATAAAATATTTGGATCATCCCTAAAGCTCTACGGGTTTGAAAACATTTTAAATAGGACCGAATAGTATGTTAAAAAAAACCTATTAATAATAGTTAAAAGTTATTAACAAAGAATCCAAAATATTTATTTGTTGCTTTCTAGAAAATGTTGTTCACCTAATTTGAACTCAAACCTTTACCCCTGATTTATAATTAAGTGTACAGTTAAATACCCTGAAAATTCATTAATTTATAAAATTTCATTTTAAAAACCAAATCCCCAAAATGGCATCCATAAAAACCCATTTGCGGCCAGGGTTCATTCAGAGTGCCTTTGTCTGCCACTTGTAACACATTCTGCTGCATCCGAGGACGAGGCTGTGTCTGGTCGTAGAAGGGACTGGGAGTTGACCGGCAAAGTGCTGCGAAATGCGCCGACTTTACTGCATCCTCACTTCCCCCCCACCCGCTAACTTCGCCACTGCAACCATCACGACCACGACGACGATGGTGATGGTGATGCAATGCCTGGAAAGCCACCGAGGTGGCCGGCAACGCACACACAAGTGCCGCGCCAATACACGAGCACAAGAACAGTCGCCTCACATGCGCACAGGAGAGTTGCAATTGCCTCATGACTCCTGCCACCTGCCTCCTGTCACCATCATCTCCTTGCCAGGACAACACACCCACTAGCCACCCGCCATTTGGCCAACTCCTGGCGCCGACACTCTCACTCTCCGGTTCAGGAGTGTGATAGTCCTCGGTGTTTACCTCGCAACGAATGGAGTGCAATGCACTGAGGGGAAAATTTAACTTTAAATTAAATGTGTTTGCGAAAAATTAGTGTGGGTTTTTATAGTTATAAATTATAACTTGTAATTATTGAAATATTTAGTTATGTTATCTGAAATCAAAGCTACTTTCATGTTCCCTTAAACCCCTGTTAAAATTTTTTCCTGTGCAGCATTGGAGTGCACTTTTCTCTGTGCTTCTGAAAAGGAGCTGACTGGGGAGTGGGTGACTTTGTGGGTGACTTTTGTGGGGAAGCCGGCCGGCCTTTTGCTGTGGTAGGCCGTTTGCCGGAAGCATCGCATCGCATCGCAACGCTACGTCATCGCCATTGCCATCGTCATGGTCGCCACCGTGCCGGAATTCGTGTGCGTGGCCTGATTTCGTCGATTGGCCTTGTGTGCGGGTTTTCAGTGTCAGGAGCGCAGCATCTTTGTTTTGGTTGCAATCGTTGTTGTTGTTGTTGCCGCTGCTACTGGCCGACTTGGCCTGCATATATGCAAATTACACGAACCCCTATGGAGGATGAAGGATGGAGGATGAGGTGGATTCGTATATGCGGGAGATGTTACCCTGTTTGCCTGGAGACTTGGCAAGGAGGGAACACGTGCGCCCTTGATGTGTTTAGGGGAAGTAAATGGAATGGAAAATGAGCTTAAAAATGTCCTCTTTAATACGGGGCGTATACGTAATATTACAACTTAAAATATTGCGTATACGTAATATAAAAATGGCTTAATTACGTTATAGTAAGATGGAAGAAGGGCATTAGAAAGTTAAATACTAGTTTGCAGACGTTTCTTATATTAATTTTGTTAAAAATAAAAGCAATTTGTGATGCATGTTAAAGTGTTACCTTGATCATGTTTGCTATGGTATCGGTTTCAGTAACATTAAGTCACTTTACTTAGGTTTTTAGTGCCGCAATGTTTATTCACCAGTTAGTTCTGTGTTTTTTTCTACTCGGATTTCTTTCCACAGCAATCTCCAAAAAGGTTTATAATTTGATCTCCACAAATATATAATAAAAACCCTTAAATTTCTTAGGTTTCAGATAAGCGTTACCACGTTATGGGCGTAAACTGCCAGGAAAATGAGGTCGTTAGCTGTACTATGATTAAATGTCCTGCCGGCAGTCATTGTCCAGCGGCAAGCTTTTGCTTTGATCCCGAATGCGTTTGCCGTCAAGGATTTCGTCGGATTCAAGGTGTCTGTATGGCAAAGCATAGTTCTTTGGGTCTCAGCAAAGCTAATTTGGAATCGTCTTTGCTGCAGATTCCTTATAGAGGGGAGTTTTAGTTGTAATGGTTTTAGAAAGTTACGAATTATGGATGTTTTTCTTGTGGGAAATTTAGGATATGTAAAGTTGAATAAACCTAACCTAATGTCTTAGGTTACTAAAGAACTTTAATAACTTTAAACAAAATTCTAAAAGATATTTCCTACTTCAGAAAGGTATTCCTATAAATTTTAAGATTTTTGAGAAACTTGAAGTACTTAAATACTTGAAGATATCTGTAAAACTATAAACACTTGACACTTGATAAGAATATATAATTTTTTATAAAAAATGTATATTTATGTTTTAAAATCTTAGAAGTTTTCATATATAACATGAAAGGAAGCTATCTTTGGAAAGACGAAGTTTGACTTTGGATTGTGAAAATCTATCATAACTAAGCCAAAAATTCATTAATTTTAATTCGGAAAGCTGTTTTGTGCTAGTATTTATTAAGTTAAGAAATCAGCAAAATATATTTACAATTTAAAAAAGGGAAATTTTGTTTTTTGACAATTTTGACCCCTTAAAAAAATTCCAAAAAATTGAGCACAATTTTTTTTCCTCCAAATATGGCTAGATCGACTCGGCTGTTAATGCTGATAAAGAATAAATATGATTTATAGGGTCAGAAAGAACTCCTTGACTACGTTGCAGACGTATGACTAATAATACGATATTCTGCAAGGATATAAAAATACTATGTCATGTTACTTAATAAGACTAATATTACTACTTTCTATATGGAAAATATTATGATTTATGCATTATAATCATATATAAATACAAAATAATCCCCCTAATAAACCCTTATCGATTGGCCAGACCCTGATCATGACTCTTTATCTAGATATTCTCATATATCGATAAAAAATTAAGCTGTATAAAACCAGTCAACAAATGTTTTTTGCCAAAACGCTTTTTCAAAATGGCAAACGTAATGTTTTTGCTCAAACAAGAGAGCGGCACTCTCTCTCTCTCTCTCTCTCTCCTTATAGCTGTACAGCTCTCCTTTTATGCTCTCACAAGCACACACAATCATAGTTAGACCAACTAATACCACCAAGTTCAGGGGGGAGGGTAGGGACTACCATGCCGGCACCCAAAAGAGCCGAGAGCCGAAGCTACCGTCTCGTGCCGGCGAGTGAAAAAGCCGGAGCACAATGCGGAGCGGACGGGTCGGGTCGGGTCAGTAGTGAAGCTACGCCACACGCCGCCAGGTGGCTCCAGTCGTGGATGCGGCGGGTGTTAATCGCATGTGCATGTGCATGTGCACCGCAGACACATTGAACGGTAGTGGTTGCCTCCCCTTCCTCCATCCTGCTCCCTCGAAATCCCTCTGCAAATACCCCGCCGAAAGCCCACACAATACACACTTCTTTTTTTTTTGTTGGCCGCGGAGGAGGTGACCTCCAGAATGGGCTGTGTTGTGCGGCAGGCAGCAAATGCAATTGGCTGCACTTTTCCTTTGTGGGGCCCGCGCCTTGCGTTTTATTGTGTCACGGGTTCGCGCGCACAAGGCACAAAAATAAAACGAGCAGCTCTCCGCGGCGTTTTCAAGTGTTGTTTTCAAGTGAAAGTTGAATCATCTGACAGAGTCAAGCGAAGACTCACTCAATAATAAACAAATAAATACATAAATATACAAATAATAATAATAATAAAAATAATATACACCAAAATGTTGGCTCAATTAAAAAGGACACTAAATTGCTTTTCTAGTGAAAATCGATATGACGCAGCCCTGTGCTCTTGCCACTTACAAGTCAGTTTAGATCGTCCCACGCTGCGTATGAGTTATATGTGTTATTCGCGTTCAATTTTCCGCTTTTCTTGGCTTTAATTCAATTTTGTTTGGCATACACACTTGCGGTTTGGGTCAGCCCTAACCTAATCTTAATGTACCGACACACTAAATCGCCATATAGCGCCAGGAATCCTTCAAAACACCTCTTATCCCTTCCCCTCTGTGTGTGTTTTTATGGCGCCCACCCCGTGGCCCTCCTTCGTTCCTTCTCTCTTGCTCTCATGGCGGCACAGCGCGCAGGATTCGCGCTCTTTTTTATCGTCACCTCTACAAATGCACCATAGAGTGTTGTTGTTATTGTAATTGGAGTGTTGGTGTTGTTGTTGTGTTTGGAGTGTTGTTGTTGTTGTTGTGTGTGGGGTGTTGTAGTTTTAGTCATTGTTGTTGTTGTGCGTGGGGTGTTGTGTGTGTTTTCCCGGCTGGTGGTGTGTTTAGATGCCTGTCCTGCGGGTGGGCGGCAGTGTGTGTGTGTGTGTGTGTGCGTAGGATTCGGCAAGTCAGCTAAAATAACGACAACAACCACGGCTCTATTTTCACTTTCAATGCAAAGGCCTTTTAAGCTTAAATTGTAAAGTCAAGTTCTATATTTTTGACCTATCTTAGGAAAGAAAAAAAAAGCAAAAAGCGTGAAAATTATCAACAAATATTTAATATTGACTTTAATTTTCCCGATCATTAACTTATGGTTATATCCCCCTTTATAGTTGCCTGATTCTCAACGGTTAGGAACCCATAAAATCTCCCACGATCTCCCCTCGAGCTGAGCCACGGACGGACTATGAATTTCACCCCATTTGGCAACACTTTCCCCGGCAATATACCCGGCCTGCCGCAGTTCACAACAAGCACAGCGCCCTTGGTTTCCACGGTAACCGCTGCCGTGGCGGATGTGACGGTGACCGCCACGAATAACCCCCAGCAGCAGCAACAGCAGCAGCAGGAAGCTGCTGGCACCAGCAATCGCTACCAGCAGCAGCAGCAACAGGTCGCACACTTTGGCCAGGCCAATCTGGCAACCGGTCAGAGCGGCAGCGGAAATAACAAGTTCCGTGGCGGCCAAGAGGATGCCCTACAGGGCGACAAGTACAATGGCCACCTGGTTGCCGCCTCCCAGCAGCAGCAGCAGCAACAGCAACAGCAGACACAGTACGCCACGGTGGCCTATGCCAGTGCAACCACAACCAGCGCCGCAGCGGATGCACTGCAAGCAAGCACTTCCGGCCAGCAGCAGCAGCAGCAGCAGCAGATGCAGCAGCAACAAGTTACGGCCCCACAGGAACTCACCCAAGATCTTTGCAATGCCATACTGCAGCAGCAAGGTTATATAACTAATAAACTTTATATATTTTAATGAAACTAATAGATTAATCCCTTTGCAGTACTCCAAAATACCTCGTGGCAAACATTGACGCCAGGCACCACCGTCGCCGACTACCTCTCACATCTTCCAGCCAACACGTTGCCCCTTTCACTGCACCACTTCCTCAAGTATTCCGCGGAAACGATAAAAAAAGAGAATCAACAAAATGTGGTAAGTTGTAAAACCTCAAATAAAATATAAATACTTTCTAATTAATACTCTCCTTCAGGTACTGCAAGTGCAGACGGGACCAGCCATTGGCATCAATACCCTTGGCACGACAACCATTAGTATACCTCAGCAGGAGCAGTTGACGCTGCAGCCGCAGCAGCAGCAGCAGACGACGACGTTGCAGGTACAGGCACAGTCGGCTATAACAGCCACGGCGACAACGGCCACAGCGACGACAGCCGGGGGCAGTGGGAGTTCCTCCAAAAAGAAGAAGCGCAAAAAGCGTAGCAAGGACAGGAAACCAAAACTGCGACCCGGAGAGATACGTCTAGGAACGGCGCTCGATGGCAGCCCGCTGTATATGTGCCCCGAGTGCCATGTGGCGTACCCAGAGCCTGAACTCCTTGAAGTGCATCTGGTGGGTCACAATCTGGAGAAGCGGTATGTGTGCGACATCTGTCAGGCATCGCTCAAGCGCAAGGATCACCTTACCCGCCACAAGCAGTCGCACAATCCGGATCGGCCCTACATCTGCACCGTCTGCCTGAAGGCCTTCAAGCGGAAGGAGCAGCTGAGCCTGCACTTTGTGATCCACTCGGGGGAAAAGCGGCATCAATGCGCCGAATGCGGCAAAGGATTCTACCGCAAGGATCACCTGCGGAAGCATACACGCTCGCACATAGCCAGAAGGGTTAAAGCAGAGCTAAATAGCCATGTGCGCCGGGAGAATGGTACCAGCATGCTGCAACCAGTGGTCACAGAGGCCACCACGGCAGCATTGCAACATGCCAATCAACTAGCCAGCCAGCAGCAGCAGTTGCAGCAACAGCAGCAGCAGCAACAACAGCAACAGCAGCAGCAACAACAGCAGCAGCAACAACAGCAACAGCAGCAACATCACATAGTGATCACGCAGCAGCAGCAACAGGCCCCGCAGCAGACATCGCAGCAGCAGCAGCAACAGCAGCAAATGATAAATTAGCCAAATGATTTTTGTAAAGTCAGTTAAAGCAAAATTCAATTTAGCCAAAGCCAAGCCCTCAAGCTTGGCTGCTCCAAAAAATACAACTCTCTCTCGGTCCACACAATTTAATTGACTCTCACAAAATCGGATAATGCAAACAGAAGGATGTTTTAGCTAATGTCTTCAGGGGTTAACCCGAAACAGTGTACAATTTTAATCATAAGACTACGATGATCAAGGAAACCGTCTACTAATGATTTTCTAATTTTCCACTTCATTTTCAATGATTTTTATAAAAAGTTTAGCCTTAAAAACATGTTTAAGTTAGATTATCTCATAAATTACTTTTAAAATAGTTTAATTTTTTCCTTACAATTCAATTTCCATAGATAAATACCAAGCTTAGCAGTTGATCGGTCCCAACATTCCATAATCTAATTTAAGAGAAATATGTGCAAAGGAATAATAATAATTTTATACGCAGTGTATTTTAGTGAAATGTATTTTTGTACACAATTAGAATCAATGTTGTATGTATGTATGTATGTCTGGCTGTCCATATGTACAAACACCTGTACGAATACATGAAACAGCTCCACTGGCAGCGAACTACTAAATATATATTTATAAATATATATAAAATATGTAAACAAATGCAATTTAGATTTAAACTTACTTGTAGGCAGGAAATTCAAAAACTGTGAATGTATTTATATAACTTTTTGCTACACAGATAAGCCCAGAAACCAATGTACATATGTATGCAGTAAATAATATAATTTGATCTAAAGAAGGAGTTGGTTTTTATTCTTATTTTCAGAAATCTCTCCCCAAAATAATAAATTCCTTGCATTTCTGCGATTATTTATTTGCTTTATTTAAGAGTACTCATAAATTACGATTATTATGCACCATTTATTGTATTTAATTAAATAATTAATCATTAGCTTTATCCGTATTATTATTATCCGTATCGTGTGTGTATGTATATGTATATGTCGGGTTGTTAGTTTTATATAAATTTTAGTTTCATTTGCTGTCGCTTACTAAAGTTAACTTTATGATTTACGTTTTACAAAATAGCTATTAACTGTAAGGGGGGAAAGGAACGTGACATTTATTCATGGTATAAAAGCGGACAGGATAGGTGTTTGGGGTTCGATCTCTCTCTCTCTCTCTCTTATCAAAATTTGTGCTCAAATCAGCAAATTAATTAATGAACCTTCCTGGGATTTCTTATTACAAAATATATGATCATATATATATATATATATACATATATATAGAATAGTGTATGTGAGAGTGTTAAGGTGCTGCGAAAGGCAAGCCTGCTCAGCGGGGCACGCCTGCTTTCATCAGCATTTCAAGATCGTCGATAATTTCTGCGTTTACTTTAAGTTTTCTTGTTTTTGTTTCCCCTTTTTCTGGTTGTTTTTTTTTTTTTTAGTTTTTTTTTTTGGTAAGTTTTGTGTTTCGTTTTCGTTGCGAAAAAGAACTGCTAAATCACTGTACAAAGCAGACGCAGCTGTCGGGGGCAGCGGCCTACGGTCCGGAGAGATACTTGCGCTTCTGGTCCTCCATGTAGTCCCGAGTGGACATCTGGATGGCCTGCTGCAGCATCTCGCTTTCGTTGACGCCTGTGAAGGGAAATAAATGGGGTAAAAAGAGCTCTAACGAATTGTAAAACATTTCTCACCCTCATTTGCATAGGAAGCCTCGAGTAGTTCTTGGTAGAAGCTGGAGTAGTTTTTCTGGCTGGACGACTGACCTTCGCCGCGCTTCTGGGGCGAGATGGAAGACTGCTTTGAGGTGCAGGGACGCTGCTCAGCATCCGGCGTATTGGCCCGAGCAACCGATGGAGTAGAGTCGCGCTTTGGGCTCTTTCGCAACGGTGCCTCCAAAATGTCAGAGCTGTTGGAAGAGAGAAAATCAAATTAAAAACAATTATAGAATAAGGAATGTAACTTCCCAACCCACCTTTTACCAGCCAGGGGCACACCTTCGCGAGCCTCGTGGCGTCGCTTCTTTCTTAAGGCCGTGGCGCGACGCTGAGTCTTGGATCCTTTGCCCGTCCGCTGACCACTTGAAACTGTGCTGGGCGATGAGTTGCCACCGCAGTGACCCACCGAACTTGTGCTGCTCATATCGGTGGTGTCACTGTCATAGCCAGTCATGTCATCCGATGGCAACTTGTGGGAAAACTGGCTCAACGTTTTTGGCGACAGCGAAAAGGCTGTGGCTGCGGGATCCACAGCACCACTGGAGCTAGCCAAGGTAGCAGCCGGATTGTTGCTGCTGCCAGTCCCACCACACATCGAGTACTTGGAGGGCGAGGCATCGGAATCGGTGAGCGCCTCTGCAGATGTTACCGTTGAGGAGGTGGCCGATCCAGCGGCCGTGTTACTGCTGCGCGAACGTTGCATGTTGTCGCGGCACCACTGCAGGTATGACTCACGAGCTATCTGCTCCTCGATGGCCTCATTGGTGGCCTCCCAGTCCGTTGTCTTCAGCTTGTCCTCGAACATGGTCTGTTCGATCTCCAGCTGCTCGCTGAGACGCACCGCCTCGGCGGTTTGAAACTCGGGCTTGTAACCAGCCAAGCCCAAGCCAACGCCTACAGTGGCATTATAAGGATCCAAGATGGCATTGTAATGAGAGCCGCGCTGATAGGATAGACGCAAGGGAGGATAGCCAGCCTGAGACTGTTCCGAGTTGAAGATGTTAATGGGAGCTGCAAATGGGGGAAAAGTTATGTAAATAATGCAATGTTTGCTACGGAATTCTCATGAACTTACTAGACTGGTAGCAGTAGACCTCAACGGTGCGACTATATATCTCGGATATGGCCTGGATCTCGATGTGGTTGCCGTGGGCATCACGAGCTCGTTTGCGCTGAATATAGCTGTTGATATCCTCGGTGACAAACTGCCCAAAGTACTCGCGATTCTCATGCTGCAAAAGGAAATATTTGTTGTTAATAAAAATATTTAATTTTCAATTTGTATTTCTTACAATATAATCCATGGTGTGCTGTCGGATCACATCGTGCATCTCCTCATCGCCGTAGATCTGCAGGGAGATGGAGCGGAACAGGCAGGCACCGTCCTCTTCCACAGGCTTCAGCTCGTAGCCACGCTGCTCCATGCATTTGGCGAACTCTACGTCGCGACGCTGCCACTCCTCCACTGGAATTTTTCGCTCCTTGGGCTGTAGGTGTTCGTCCCCGCTGTTATAGCCCGAAAAGACTTCTTCCGCCGCTTTCAGCAGATTGGCAGTTGCCACCGTGGCCGGTGAAAGCTGGCTCTGGGCCTTGGGAACTGTGGAGCAACCCAGGCCAAGATGCTCGGGTGAGTTTCGGCCCACCACCGAGGGACTACTGCTGCCGCTCGATGTGGAAGCCGAAGGCGGGCTATTGCATTTGCTGCCAGGCACACCGACAGATGCTCCTCCGCTGCCAGCCACCACGGCGGGATGGTTAAGTTTCTCGCGCTCGAGCCGATCACGTTTGTGGTGATGAGCATGACTGTCATGGTGGTCACGGCGCTTTGAACGGGCGTTGCTGTGAATTAAGAAAATATGGAATGTGTTAATATAAAAAATATCGTAGTTTTGAACTATTAACCATGTTAGCCATAGAAATTTTGAACTTTTCAGCTTTAAATGTACCTTAACTTCTCTAATATATGGACATCGGTTTTTTAACAAAAAGAAAGGAAGCAAACTTCCGGTAATTTAATGGAAAATCGGAATACACTCTACTTTTAACAACCTTTCGCATTTTGGACTTCAAGTGGCACTAAAATTTTACATATCAGAATTCTACGGATTTTTTATATAATAATTTTTTACGAGGAAATCATAGTTTCAAAATATCGTAACTAACTTAGAAATGCATAAATTTCAATTCGAAAAGCGGTTCTTTGCGAGTTTTTAATAGATTAATCATTGTGCATACCTTGTTTAATTTTAAATATTATTATTATTATATTAAAATGAATGACAATCTTGACGATGTAACCTCCTATAAAACTTTGAAAAAATTTAGTAAATTAATTTTATTTTTCAAACGTGGCTAGATTGATTCGGCTATTGATGCTGATCCAGAATACGTTTTCTTCACAAAATTCCAAGCATCTGACTACGCGTGTAAACAATCTTTAATTTACATTTTTTAAGGAAATCCCATTTTACGTAGTGAGCCATAGAGAACTACAACAAAACCAAAGGTAACGACGTTAATTTACTGCGCAAAAGGCCTTTCTCTCAGCAGTTAGGTTTGCTATTAGAAGTCTCCCTTGCCGTTGCAGGAGTGTGCCATTAAAACCTCTTCGAATTACTTTGTAATTTATGTAAAATATGCACTGGAAATGCTATTTAATTGCTTGAGGCCAAGGGGAATCCCCTTCGGCATGTAACATGCAACTTCTAACAGGGACTGTGTGTGCCCCCACACTCACCTCTTGTGGGGGCTGCAGCGATGGGTGCGTGCCAGCTCGTCATAGACTTCGCCACGCCTTTGGGGACTCTAAAAGGAGACGGAGAAAGAAAAGGAAAATTGAAAAGGAGAGCCAAGAAAACCAGGTGAAAGGCTGCACTCACCTGGGCCTGGCTGGCCACCGACTGCTCTACCACCACCACCACCTGCGTCTCCTTGTTGTCCGCATCGACCACATTGCCGGCCACACGCTTCGCGCTGGGCGGTGCACTCACTGGCTTGATCGTCATGGCGCCGCTGCAGCTGCTGCTCCTGTTCTAGTGTCGCCCCAGTGGTTGGGTTGCCTTTGTTGCCAGTCTCGTGCTCAGCTCACTTTCCCCGAATGTGCGTCATAAACGACGCTCCTCCGCGTTGCTACTACTCGCGCTTCTCACCACTAAACAAACTCGGCGGCAGGCAGCGTTCCGTGTTCTTTGTGCGATTCCGATTCAGACTCAGATGGCGATGTCGTCGCAGAAAATGCGACCTCAGGTCTCCTTTCACCCACCTTGCTCTGGCGCTGGGCTCACCGTGCTGCGTGCCCCGAATAGCGGACAGGAAAGGGGTTTTCCGTGCCCTGCACTGCGCTTCACTTTTTCGAGTCTGAGAGCTATCACAGTATCACAAAAACGACTTGATTTTACATGAAAAAATAAAGAATGTATGACAATTTCCAGATTTTCATCTGTTTGTGCTTGTACGTGTGTGTGTGCGTGTGCGGACCACTGTGTGTGTCCGTGTGTGTGTGTGCTGCGTTTGCTGTTGCTAACAAAAATCGCTGGCCAAGTAACCCGGAAATGAACACCGACGCACACTCACCGCTTAAGAGCGATTTGTCACCGTGATTTGGATTTATATACAGCGATTTCGGCGCAATTTTGTATTGTTTTTAAGTCCTGTAATTCGATTTATTATTTTTTGTGCTTCTTCTTACTGTTTTTGAGATTTTTTAGCCCCAAATCAGCCTTGCCATCTGATTGCTGCGAGCACGGCAATATATTATCGATATATTATCGGTTTGTGCAAAAAGAAGGCGCCAAGCAGAGTTGTCATGACAAGGTAAGTTATCGTTTTAAAATAATTAAAAATAATTAAACAACTATATATATAGCTTTGAGTAACCATATGAAACATTTGTAAATGCTTTAAGGAAATTTATATACAGTCTAAAATATTTATCTCTTTCTCTCTTTGATTTTCAAAGAAAACAAAGGTTTATAAAGTGACATATACATATATTTATATAATTTATATTACGTTTTAAAGTTTAAAAGTTCAAGATATATGAACTCTAGTTTGAAAACGTCAGTCACACGCTTATTTCAACTGAGTTTTCGCGTATTGCTTGCTTACCCCACAGGGTTTTTGACTCTGCGCTATTAGAGATTGAATTCGAAAAACATTTGTATAAATATGCATAGCAAATATTTGTTTGATTTTTTCTTTTTGGGAAAAAGTATAAAGCAGCACAAAACGTAATTAAAATTTCAGTCATCTGCGAAGTCATTATGAAGTCGAAGGTTCTGATAATAACTTGTTCGGTGTTACTTGCGGCCATAGCATGCACCTTCGCCCAGTCCATCACCACCACTGAAGCCACCTGGTCCGCCGCGACTACAACTGAATCTTCGCCAGCATCGCAATGGTCATGGACGGACTTTTTGCAGTATATCAAAAACAGCACCACCGGTAGCGGAAATAAGTTTTACTTCTTCTTTTAAAGTGCGTTTTTCTTGAAATGAATATTAAAATAAAATTATTTTGTTTGGTCTTCTGAAACTAAGCACTGTCTCTGGTTAATATTTACTTGAATAAAAGTCCAATTTATTTCGTTTTAAACATTACAAATGTTAGTTTATTTTTGTGTTTAAATACGATTTGAACATATGTTTCTTCTACCATTCATTGATTTTTTTTTAATTAGTATTTTTTTCTGGTTCCTCTGTTATTTCAAGCCTCTGTTCATGCTTTTTTAACAATTCAACCTTTGTTGATATCTCGTTATTATCCCGTTAGCAATCTCATATATATTTATATTATTTATTTTCAATTGCATAAATGAGAGCCTGTTCCTCCTTTAACAAAAGTGACCTCAAATAAAAATACGTTTAATTATATTCAAATGCATATATTTCACAATCATATGTATTAAAGCCAAACACTCCATTTTTGAGGCTTAGTCCATTGGAATGGACTTACTTTAATATTGATTGCTCCACCTTCCCCAACCGGCTGTGTACGGACGCCATCCATAGCGCCAGTTGGGCTGGGCTCCGACGCCCACCCATCGACGGTTGCCCCACCAGTAGGGATACTGTCCGGAACCGCCAACGGAGCCACCTTGAACCGAACCATCGCTGCTCTCCGAATCATCCACATTCTGTCCATCTACGGATAATGCTGCGCCACCCGTGCTGTCGCTGTCTGCTGTGGAGGACCTGGACCAGGATTGCGAGCTCTGCGACTGTCCATCACCATTGGCCTGACCTCTACCATATCTGAAACGAATGTCAGCAGATCCTAGGGCACCAGAGCTATCACTGGAGAATCCTGAGCGCTGGGACCAAGATGGGGCGCCACGAGATCCACCTACACCAACAGCAAAACCGTTGCTGCCATCTGATGAAAAGTCTGTAGTGCTTCGTTTAATTAGCTTTGACCAGTTGGATGAATCTCCGCTATCCACAGATGTAGTTTCCCCAATGGAGGGCTGGCTGCTGGAGCGGCTTGTCCAAGTCAGAGTGTTGACGGGATTGGATGATTTCTTTGATGAACTCGACCACGAGTAGCTGGTCTGAGTCTTAGGAGCCGAAGAAGAATTGGAGGTTGTTGTCTTTGTCGTCTTAGTAATTGTCGAGCTTGATTTTCCTCCATTAACACCTGCAGTGATATCAACTGATGGCAAAGTAAGGATGCTTGACTGGTCACTTCCGCTCGTCGACGTAGTTGTAGTTATGGTCGAAGACTGGCTTGACTTTCCACCTTCGTTTGAGGAACTTCCCAGGGATACCTCCACAATGGGAGAGGATGATGCTCCAGATTGGCTATTGTCCGAGCTGGATGTCACAGTTGTGGTCGTAGTTTTGCTAGAACTTGACTTGGGAATCTTTTCTGTCTTTGTAGAAAACGTCTTAGTTATTTTGTTCCACCTTGATTTTCCTCCATTAACACCTGCAGTGATATCAACTGATGGCAAAGATAAGATGCTTGACTGGTCACTTCCGCTCGTCGACGTAGTTGTAGTTGTCGTCGAAGATTGGCTTGACTTTCCACCTGAGGAACTTCCCAAGGATACCTCCACAATGGGAGAGGATGATGCTCCAGATTGACTATTGTCCGAGCTGGATGTCACAGTTGTGGTCGTAGTTTTGCTAGAACTTGACTTGGGAATCTTTTCGGTCTTTGTAGAAAAGGTCTTAGTAATTTTGTTCCACCTTGATTTTCCTCCATTGACACCTGCAGTGATATCAACTGATGGCAAAGATAGGATGCTTGACTGGTCACTTCCGCTCGTTGACGTAGTTGTAGTTGTCGTCGAAGACTGGCTTGACTTTCCACCTGAGGAACTTCCCAGGGATACCTCCACGATGGGAGAGGCTGATGCTCCAGATTGGCTATTGTCCGCGCTGGATGTCACAGTTGTGGTCGTAGTTTTGCTAGAACTGGACTTGGGAATCTTTGCGGTCTTTGTAAGAATGGTCTTAGCTATTTTCTTCCAGCTTAATTTTCCTCCATTAACACCTGCGGTGATATCAACTGATGGCAAAGATAGGATGCTTGACTGGTCACTTCCGCTTGTCGACGTAGTTGTAGTTGTCGTCGAGGATTGGCTTGAGTTAACACCTTCATCGGAGGAACTTCCCAGGGATACCTCCACAATGGGAGAGGATGATGCTCCAGATTGACTATTGTCGGAGCTGGATGTCACAGTTGTGGTCGTAGTTTTGCTAGAGCTTAACTTGGGAATCTTTTCTGTCTTTGTAGAAAACGTCTTAGTTATTTTGTTCCACCTTGATTTTCCTCCATTAACACCTGCAGTGATATCAACTGATGGCAAAGATAAGATGCTTGACTGGTCACTTCCGCTCGTCGACGTGGTTGTAGTTGTCGTCGAAGATTGGCTTGACTTTCCACCTTCGCCTAAGGAACTTCCGAGGGATACCTCCAAAATGGGAGAGGATGATGCTCCAGATTGGCTATTGTCGGAGCTGGATGTCACAGTCGTGGTTGTAGTTTTGCTAGAACTGGACTTGGGAATCGTTGCGGTCTTTGTAAGAATGGTCTTAGCTATTTTCTTCCAGCTTAATTTTCCTCCATTAACACCTGCAGTGATATCAACTGATGGCAAAGATAGGATGCTTGACTGGTCACTTCCGCTCGTCGACGTAGTTGTAGTTGTCGTCGAAGATTGGCTTGACTTTCCACCTGAGGAACTTCCCAGGGATACCTCCAAAATGGGAGAGGATGATGCTCCAGATTGACTACTGTCCGAGCTGGATGTCACAGTTGTGGTCGTAGTTTTGCTAGAGCTTGACTTGGGAATCTTTTCTGTCTTTGTAGAAAACGTCTTAGTTATTTTGTTCCACCTTGATTTTCCTCCATTAACACCTGCAGTGATATCAACTGATGGCAAAGATGAGGTGCTTGACTGGTCACTTCCGCTCGTCGACGTAGTTGTAGTTGTCGTCGAGGATTGGCTTGAGTTAACACCTTCATCGGAGGAACTTCCCAGGGATACCTCCACAATGGGAGAGGATGATGCACCAGATTGACTATTGTCCGTACTCGAAGTCACAGTTGTGGTTGTAGTCTTACGAGTGCTTGACTTTCCACTTGACTTCGGAATCTTTGAGGTCTTTGAAGAATAAGTCTTAGTTGTTTTAGTAGACTTCCAACCAGACTTTCCTCCATTAACTACAGTGTTGCCCGACTGGTTACTTCCGTTGGTGGACGTCGTCGTTGTTGTCGTTGATGATTGGCTTGAGTTTCCGCCTTCGACCGAGGAACTTCCCTCCGACACTTCCACAAGAGGAGCGGATGATGATCCTGATTGACTATTGTCCGAGCTGGATGTCACAGTTGTGGTCGTAGTCTTACGAGAGCTTGACTTTCCACTTGACTTGGGAATCTTTGAGGTCTTTGAAGAATAAGTCTTAGTTGTTTTGGTAGATGTCCATTTGGATTTTCCGTCCTTGGAGGAGCTTCCTTTGGTGATCTTGACTACCGGGGCAGTCGATGTGTTGGATCCCTCATCCGAGGAAGTGGTGGTGGTCGTGGTAGTCGTGGAAGAAGACTGGCTGGAGCTTCCATTGTCG